>JAQQBR010000002.1:10246392-10294482 GCA_030347285.1 Microctonus hyperodae
AAAAAAAAATTGATTGTGAAGAGATCGAACGATCGATTTATAGTGAATTGCCTTAAAAAAAAGGCAACAAAGTACGTGCGTTTATTCAGGATGAAAAAAATTGGGGTGGGGTTAGAAAGGGCATTATCGAATTATTATCAGACTATATGGAATTTCAGGCCGAAAAATAGTCCCGTGCAGGAAATTGCTAACGACTTAAACATTGGGGCGGTACCGCGTGGACCTTCTCCCGTGGGTCCGGGTATATATGGTGGACTTCATCAATGATGGATGGACCCTAGTACTCTGTAATTTAGAGGCGTTATGTGTGTATCGCCAGGACATGTAGGTGTTGCCCCGCTGGATCTTCTGAATCCTCTACAGATTCTTCTGGATGACGTTCGTATTACGTGAATTGTTCATGTGAAATCGCTCAAACGATTTGAGCAAAGCCGTATTATACTTATAATTAGAAACATTTATTTACAGTATAATATACAAGTGTCACAATCAGTTTATTATATTATATTATATCAATATATCTGTTGAATTTAAAAATCGCAATTGGTTTACATATTTTTGTTTTATATTTATTCATAATAAATATTACAAGTCTGAGTAAACTGTAAGTGAGGTCATGCTGAAAACGATTCGATCACGATCGACACGTCCGACGATAATTCATAAGATCGTAAATTCAAACGGGGCGACGTTCTATCCGTCGAATCGATGGGACGTGCCATCGGTCAGTCGGTCGGGATAACATGAAATTATTCTTGGATAATACTCTCGACTGCAGAATAGTTGGATAGGGCATATAGATCGTCGTTGTAGCACGATTAGGCTGTCCAATGGATGATAATATTCCTCCCTCTTTACCTCACGTTATATATATATATATATACATACGATGCACCCGGAGGGTATCGTCGGGACGCCATCATCATGATGAATGACCAAAATATTCTGTCTGAGGGTTTTTAAAAAATTTTTTCATGTATAAACATTTTTTAATTTTTTTTTTTTTTTTATAAACTGTGCGCTATGCCACATTCTCTCTTCCCTTGTCTTGTATTCAGTGACTTGGTTTGTCGGAGGTTGGCCGAAGGTCGATGGCACAATTTCGTCGTAAATCACTGTAAACGTTGACGTAAACGTCGAGGTAATTAGATACACTTACTGAGAATAGGGCGCGTTTCTTGTGCAGCGTCCGAGTGAACAACTTTGTCCTCGACATCTTCCTCTTAGCCGAGAGTTCTCTGTTGTATACATACATCCATATGTATATTAAAAAGAAAATAATAAAAAAGTACTTCACGAATTAAGGTGAGGATGTGTTTTTAACCTTTGATACTTTAATGCACATACCAGCTTCATCAAATGCCATCAAGAAAATAATCCAACAATTATATTTCAAATCAGGATTAAAAAATATATATTTTTTTTAATTCTTATGTATTATAATATTTTGTAATTAATAATTTTTGGGTTGTTCTATTTAAACAAGAGGGTGAGAAATTTTATATGCAGATTGCGCGTCACCCTCTAAAATTTTTTTTTCAAAGCTTTATACTACCACGATGTTGTTTATTGCCAAATCCTTTTAGCCACATAACAGGAGGAGACTTTTTTTTGCCACCATAACGCAGTCCGTTACAGCAGGGAATTAAAAGGCGCCCGGTGTGATATTAAAAACGCTAATCACCGAAAAAATAAGGGATACATGTTATATCTAACATATTTCATGGTTTATATATACATATCTATATCTAACACCACCGTCAGGCTTAACGACATTTGCACTCAGTTCACTTACGCTCGTTATTCCTTTTCTCTTCCCCTCTTTTACAACATCGACGTCGCCAACTTTTAATGGGTCTATCTTCAGTGCTATGTGCGCATCGGTTTTTCCTCTTCATCTTTTTCTTCTTCTTCTTCTTCTTCTTCATCTTCGTTTTGTTGTTCTTCCCTAACAACCAAGCACAAATGGTTTCATGCGTCCTTGGGGACGCGTCCTCGTTAACCCTGCACCTCTATTTTCATCGAATTTTTTTTGTTTTATTTCATTCAACGTACATATAATATATACGAACATGCCTATATACATTTAGACACATACATATGTATATATATATACTTATAAATATAGCTTCATGTATATAGCAAATTTTTATTATTATAAAATTACTTGATGACTCTTTTTCTTCAGTTTTAATGTACCATCAGCCAAATATTTTAGTGTATACACACTTGGGTTGTCCGCAAAGACTTGTTTTAACGTTTTATATATACATATATGTATTTTGGCGATAAGTGAACACCTATAATTTAGTAAACTTGCCCGGACAACGTGCACAGCTTAATGGAAAAATACGTTCCGGGCAATTTTATCAAGTTGGGGGAGATTTAAATGTGCCGCGAAAGAAATAAATCCATAATAGGATTATAATGCATCATAAAATTATATATACCTATACACATGGATATATGTATATTTTTCAGTTAATGGGGAACGAATACGGGCGTGGTATGGCGTTCACTTCCGTGAGTTACTTTTTTTTTTATTTCAATTTTTCCCTCCTATATTTCCAACTACATTATTCATACAAAAATTTCGTTCTCACAACAAACAATTAAATTTATTCTTTAATGTTTTGCGCAATATCTTTCGCGTGTGACACATATATTCAATTAATAGGAGTGTTGTATATACATATACATATACAAAACAATTTAATACATATATATATATATGGGATATTTAAATAGTGATACGCGCGTTCGTTATTATAAACCTCTCTCGTGATTTTTGATTAACAACGATGGGCTCAAGTGCACACAGATATATAAATTATTGTATATATGATTTTTTTTTCTTCTTATATCTCTCTCTCTCTATCATTTGTATACATATATATGCTTGTCGGCTCGGTATAACTGCAGAGTAACAAGCCGGGCATTGGCGCGCGTGGACGTAAAGATGTCTCGCCAGTCGGCGTCGGTTATATCTTCATTATAAAGCCCGGGCCCGACGCAAGAGTTACGTACTACGCTGAGACGCGAGCGAGCAAACGTGCGCCCGCGCACATATATGTATATATGTATGTGTATATACATATACACACGCAATGCGAATAAAATTATGTATACACGCAGACCCTTGAGGTATCATTCGCCTTCGGGTCAAGCCACACAAATAATTGGCCACCACGCGTCTAAGTATAATGTATTTTATCCTATCAGGATTAACGCACGTTCAAATAATTGTTCATTATCCGCATTATGCATGGATAAATATATTTATAACTCAAATTTGAATTTATAACAAATTAAAAAATTTGATAATTAATATGTTTATCCTTTTGTAATAATAAATATTAAATATTTGATTAAAAAAAAAAATTAAAAATATTTATGACACAAATTTGAATTTATAACAAATTAAAAAATTTAATAATTAATATATTTATC
This sequence comes from Microctonus hyperodae, assembly GCA_030347285.1. NCBI lineage: Eukaryota > Metazoa > Arthropoda > Insecta > Hymenoptera > Braconidae > Microctonus > Microctonus hyperodae. The sequence continues at coordinate 10,249,843 of JAQQBR010000002.1, forward strand.
ACTTTGTAATAATAAGTATTTATAATATTTGAATTAAAAAAAAATATTTATAACACAAATTTAAATCTATAACCAATAAAAATATTAAATAATTAATATATCTATCCTTTTATAATAATAAATATTAAATATTTGAATTAAAAAAATAATATTAAAAATATTAATAACACAAATTAAAATTTATAACAAATAAAAAAATTGAATAATTAATATATCTATCCCTTTGTAATAACAAATATTAAATATTTGAATTAAAAAAAGAAAAAAATAATGTACCAAGTAACTTTTATTTGCCTTTTCTTACAAGACGAAACGGAATGCGTAAGTGTTTCCGGTAACTATATATAAAGATACATACACTGCATATACATGTATGTATATGTATCCACTGATATATTTTGTACTGACGGATCTCGTGGTCGTGAACGCGTCAGCGAATAGTGTGTACGCGGGTGCACACTAGCAGAGAGGGAGGATTCTAGAAGCGACTTCCGGTTGCAAGGCGAGCTAGTGTCCCTAATTACCGTGTCGGTTCATGAATACGATTGCCGCGCGCGGCGCACTGCCACATCACCGCGCACCGGCACGGAAGCTAGCGTGGCGTCACTGGGTTGTTACTTGCGCTCATGAATTTATGTATCTGCATTCCCCAACGCAGCTCAAGTTATATCCTACCCCAATATAGACACATACACATCAATGTATATATACATATATGTAGATATATAAATTTTTACCTTTAGTAGAATTCATACATACACCCACTGAATTAATTCACCGTCATTTCAAAGGAATCGTGCAAAGTAATTATCAAAATCACTTGTCGTTTCCACTGCGTTAAACTCAATAAATTTTTTTTAATGCAAAATATCTTGCGTACATATTTATTTTACTCTCTTTCACGACCATGTACGTATAATTCCTTATATAAATTGTCGCAATGACGACTGAGCCTCATTTACTGTCGCCCGAGTGAATTCTATATGGATAAATATACTTTGGACAAAGGGAAACCGTCGCGATTTAACATATTAGCGTTAATTAAGGCAATTATGTCTCCGCCCGTGAGCATGAGAGTGTGTCCGTTTGCCTCCGACGTTCATCCATATTCAGTAACCAACTTCCGAGGGTATAAGGCATGGCATCATACACATGCATGTATGTGTATACACATATAAAAGGCACGACGAGAAGCGCAAGACATCGCATGAAATGAATAGAGAGACAGAGAGATAAGAGACTAAGCAGCGGTATATATAACTAGTACATAATGTATACACAGAAATCAACAAGAAGGGGAATATATTCTATGAGTATATTTTTTTGTCTCTTGTCGCTTCCTTCGCTTCGTTGACATAGTCATCGTGGGACTGTCCTGCTTGCTGACACAACTGATATGTATCCAGGACATATATTCACAACACAAACAACCTCGACGTATATCTCCTCACATTAATCTCTCCTTTATCCAATAAAAAAAAAAAAGAAAAAAAGATTATTCAATCTCAATTTAGAATTAATTTTTCTTTCTTTAAATTCAAAAGTTTCTTCATCATTTATCTCTTGACTGGGTATTTTGCATTTGAGAAAGAGCGCGCGTATGTAGATTTACCAGCGAGATTTTTTTTTTTTAAAAGAATTGTAACTATACAACATAGCGAATGAGTCTGTATGATTATACCTATATATAAAAGCATTATATATGATGTGAGAAACTCGATATGAAAGAAGAAAGAAAATAACAACAAGAGCTTCCCAGTTTACGCGGGGGTGAAATGAAAACGTCTGGTTGCTATTCTGTTTCTATATGTAATACATATATACATCGTTGATGGTGCTGCTGCTGGTGCAGCTATGACCAATGGCAGTAGAGTACCGAGGACAGGAGCTTCCGCGCTGCTCTCAAGTATCGATCTTCACCAAGACAACTCTCTAGTATAGTTACGAGGTCACGATATATACATAAATATATATATATTCTTTTACTATCACAATATTTTTCCGTCTTTGTTGTATTTTTTCTATGTGTATCCACACATGTATGTATCTGAAACATTCTCCCACACATATATATATTCACATATGATCGATATAGCTCACACACATGAGCATTCACCCCTTCGCATTTATTTTACACCCTCTCAACCTCCACCCGCAGATCCATCTTTCGTTTTTCGTCCCGTGAGACATTTTATCGAATTCCCTCTTACAATATGATATCGACTTTATATGTACTTTTTCAACTAAAAATACGTACTAATATATATATACCATATTACATGCAAGTCTATATTGATCTTGATTCGTATTATACATACATATATGTATAAATTTTTATAAAAGTAATAAATAAATATTTTAGAAATATTCAAAGAAATCAATTTGAATAGATAAATTGAACGAGTAAAAAATATTACAAAAATATGAATTTTTTTACGAGTCTATTTCTAGCTATAACTAAACCACCTCTAACGCATGCGCAGTGTCACGAAGGTGTGTACTGAGGTGACATCGCGACACATATGTATATACCTATACTTACATATTATCTATACATTTATTCGACCACTCGTTGATGCGGCGTCGCGTGTCGCGCGCACCGGTGACATCAAACTCCAGCCGGACATGCGTAATCCATCGGCCTATCCGTGTGGAGGTTATTAAAATTTTTGAACCAATGAGAAACGTCGCGACTAAGAGGACAAACTCCTCCTTTGAGTCGCGAGGGTTGACACGATTGGAGCGACGATTGTGTATATTTATAAATCAACTTGTATATTATTTTTACACCAAGTTTTTTTGCAGATAAATATACATTTCTCAAGGGTGGAATCTCTTATTATGCTGTCGTACAGGTGAAGATACGATATATTATACATAAAGGTTTATTTGTATGAGTATTATACACATATGTATATACAATCATATAATGCAGAATGATTTTATGGTTGTACCCGAGTATATACACGATGAGAAGCGTCTTGTTGAGTGGCGGTTCTTGTTGGCAGTTGTTGGTTGTGTATTGGAACGAGTCGACTCTCATCTGTGGCATTCTTTTCGCGTATCCGCCCACTCCATTATCCCAGCGATGATGAGTGCGCGGGCGTGTATAGGGTGCAGAGAGGGAGACGCAAGGGGAGAAGGGCCTCTCGTCGTAAGACACATCAGCGACGAAGGGATTACTCGCGCGCCTATATCCACTGAGGTTTTAACACTGCCGAGAGGACGAATTCTCTTTTACTCACACACTTGCGCAGGCTCTCCCTTATACATATACTTATATGTTCACTGGGTTTGTGCGTCCGATATCTGCACCCACATGGTCTAATGGGCAAAATGATTTGCGAGCCACGCAAACATGAACAAAAAAATAAATTGCCTCAGTATACGTCATCGAGTTGACTCTCTGTTTATTATCCCATATGGTATATGTATGTATACATTTGTATAATATATATTTGAATGTATATTGTATATACAATGATGCTGGCAATGAAGCTTCTGAAGTGATTTAGACAGGAGGAGATATGTATAATAGGAAGGAAAAAAAATTATTTAGAGCAATTCGTCTTTTAAATTAAAGAATAAAAAAAATTGAATGAAAGAAATACATATGCGAATATGTATATGTGTATATACGCAGTAGGATTATTTCTTGAATATTACATTTGTGACTCGCGAATGTTGAGGGAGCCGAGATGTTTCTAATTTCCTTCGGGAAACAGCACAGTCACGTTATTCAGACAGTACAATGCATTATTTACCCGCACGATTTTCATTTTCCTTTAACAAAAAATAAAAAGAAAATAAAAAAACGAGAGAAATGAAATAAGAAAAATTAAATAAACAACAAATGTTATTTAAAGAAGACGAACTATAATTGTCACCTTTAGTAATTGTATAACCGCTTTGTGTTTTATATGGTATTTAGTTAAAATTAAACTTTTAAACTGTGTATAGGTTTAAATGAGAATAGATGAAGTTAATTGCAGTTGGTCGGGAATATTATACTTTCAGTAGTTGACATGGCAATGAATTTCATTAGTGCGCGTTCTTTTGCATCTCATATTGTTTGCGCTTGTTGACAGAAAAAAAAGGGGAAAAAAAATCGCCAACACAAACACTTAAAATCCTCAAGTATCTCTTTCCGTATATACTCCTATTGTATTTATTCACTGTCACTTTTTGCATGAACAAAAAAATTTTTTTCTCTTATATCAATTCGTTCCCTCGAAAAAAAAATCACTTAATAATTTTGTTTTGTATTATTTTTCCTTCCACCATTTACTTGACACGAACAATATTTTCGTTAAGTATATATACTTTATCGTTACAAATAGTCTGCAGGTCAGAGGGTGGTAAGAAAGATAGAAAGAAGGGTGCGCCAAAGACTTTGGGAACGGCGTGGAGTTTGTCAGCACACGAGGCAAATGAAATTGTATTAAAGTTTCACCTCATAGCCTCTACTCTTCTTCTTCATCCTCATCTACTCTTTTCCCTTTTTCTTTCCCCGTGTTCTTTCTTCTGGCCCTCACACCAACACTCCCACCGGGACCGTTGGGATATTAAACTTGTCGCTTTAACGCAAAATGAAACGAGGACGGTACACGGCAAACGACCCCCCTCCGCCTTCAGTTTCATTTTGCAATAAAGCCACGCGCATATATACTCTAATTTCACATAGATATATATCCTTACAAACGAACTGAGGACGTTTTCTCACGTCTTTATATCCACTTTATGATCGCGATTTTTTTTTTATCTAAACGTAAAAACTATGAACGAGATTATTACTTACATAATTGACAAACGGTTCCACATATTATATCCGTAAATTTATTCACATGAATACACACAATATATTTTTAAAATAAAATTTGATACCACAATTTTGACACCCTACTTTTCACATTTCTTATTTTCTTATTTGTATAAGCTTCATCATGATATTTTTTTTTTTATATCAAGCATTTAATGAATCTTGGCGCCTCTGTCATACAATTTATATTTATAGTTTCTCTATGCTATATATCCCCAACAAAATTACTCACGAATACTGAGATATATATTTGAGAGTAGTTATAAACGGAGGGTGTCTTATAATATGCAATGCGTAGGCATTATAAATATATATATAGACGTGTCTGTGAGGAATTAGAGAGAGGGGAAAACAGGTCTCTCTTACTATAACAGACACCTCGGCTGCCAATTTGCCGGGCGCACGCAACTAGATCGTCATATTTTATTTACGATATAATTGAGATATATTGTAACGTGAGATATACAGACGTCCAGCTGGGTGTATATATGCATGACAAGAAACGTCGCAGTATAGATATTTGTATATATACATTATTATTTTTTTCGGCCGAGAATAATTATTTTATTTTATATACGTAGACAGCAAAACTCATTAATTAACTCGAAACTAATTTTTCTACGCACATATATACCAATTAAAAAAAAATAATAGATAAAAAGTTATTTAACAATTTTATGGTATGAGAAATATAGAGGGAATAAAAAATTTGATTTCAAAATGCGGCTGCCAGGTGTCGAGCTGTAAGAAATCCATCAGGTAAATTGTGTGGCTGTCGTCTCTACTAAATTGCACTAGGGTTGAAAGTAGGAGTTTAGATTACGTCTAGGATGGAATATGGAGGGCAGGGCTTTGGCTACCGCGTCGAGATTTATCCACGGGTAATCACAGGGTCGGTATAAGGATTGTTATTGGCGAATTTTAATTCGAATGAGAGAGTAAGAGAGTGCAGACGGCGAGAGAGATAAAGAGTAGAAGAGAGAAAGTAAAAAGAAGAAACACAGGGGGTGTTATTATTTTTGCGGCTTTGCGGTTGTCCGAGCAAATTAGCGGTTCGCCCTAGACTCGCGCACGGGCCAACCCCGGAATCCATCTGTCATATATACATATACAGTGAGGGGTTGTCTAGAAATATACAATATACATGTATGTATATACATATCTTATATAAATGTTAATGTTAAAATATCTGTGAGTTTGAAATTATTTAAAAAAATTTCGTGGATGTAATTTTATAATTAAAATTTAAATTCAAATACTTGATTAGGAAAATATATATAAATAACGTATATATATATATATATAAAATTAATAAATGCAGAAAAAAATTTTTTTTGCTTTTTTCAAGTTGAAATAAAAAAATATTTATCTGAGATCAAAGTGGCTTCTATAGATAATCTAGACTAGAATTGAATTTTGAATTCTCTCATCAAGATGATGATTGTCTCGCTCTATTCCACCTTAATTACATAGCGTTGGATCGTTGATAATGGCCACCTTCGAAATGCCATAACAACCGCGCACGTCATCGTGATTTATGTCCGGGAAATGGGACGGTGCCTCCCAGGCTAAACTGTCTGGTCTCTTACAGAAAACGGTCATGGAGATCCGTTAAAAATAAAACATAATCCTTTGATTTTTTTTAATAAAAAAAATCATTTATACATCTATACATAATGCACCAAAAATATCCGTCAATTAATTTTAAAAATTGTATATAGAATAATATTGACATTACCTCAATTGATACATAATATATTAACTAATTTAATATATTAAATAATATGTTACATTAAACATAATCTTTTCTTTTTTTCCTTCTATAAATACATAATTTTTTTAGACCGCATATTTATACATACTTTTATATAAACCTACATGTAATATAAACTCATAATAAATTTACTTTTTCGTACTGTAATATATGTTTTATGCATTCCTTGTCCTGCACCCATGACAAGAACGTGAGTGCGCGAGTGACGGTCTACTTTATATTATATCCCGGACCGTATTTAGAACTCCTTGACAATTATCTTTCCGGTGGGGTAAAGAACCATGTAATATTCATGCGTGCCTCAACGAGAGGGGCGGATATAATAGTGTAACTCACAAGTTGATGTAAAAGTAAAGAGAGCAAAAATGTATATATAAATACTCGCATAGAATACTTATACACATAGGACGACAACGACAGCAATATATACGACGTCGTAGATTTAGCGATTGTTCATTCACCGTAACAGTAATATACATCGTCCAGGAAATGAAACAAAATGAAACTCAAATTTTTAATTGCGACATATACAGCTATGAAATAGTTATATCTATACACGTATAAACACGTTTCAATTTATGTAAATTACTATTTATTATTTTTTATAATTACCCTTGTGTTTCTTCTTTTTGTTTTTAATCATTATTTCATTTCATTTATTTTTTCCTTATACATTCATACATATACAAAGAGGCATACAAGCAAAAGGTGCGAATTGCATCGACCATATCGTCGTATAATCGTCATTTCTCCCCTGGTGCAGCCTTTCTAATATTCCTTACGGGTAAATCACGAGCGGTAACGCAGTGGGGTGTCCACCGTGTGCGCACACGCAGGATCGTAGCTCATTCCAAGTGCGCAATGCAATTACAGGGATGCATTATACATATACACGATACTTGCTTCCATCTTCTATATGTATACATCTTTGCCCATCTATCTCAGCGGTGGAATAGCGTGTTCACGAATAATATAATACACGATGTATGATCATTATTTCATTAATAATACTGATAATAAGAGCGTGACGCGACACAGCAGAGAGAGCTGACTTGATGATGGACATGCGGATGATGTCAGTAATTTTTATATCAACTTATTATTCTCTTTATATTTTTCTTGAATTATAAATTCATACAAGTATAATATAATTTTCGATATATGCGATAAAAAAATTTGTATATTAATATAAATTAGTGTGGCCGCGAATTAATTGCAAAGCAATTATAATTCTTGGTGTATCGTCGGCGTTATAATTGAACAGAGGAGACGCTCGATAATGGGGTCCAAAGAAGATTAAGAATAGGTTGCAGTGTCGAGGGGGTGGGTCGAGAAACCGAGAGAGAAAGACAGACAAAATACGTATTTATATACATATAGACATAGATATGTAATAGGAAAGACACCAAAGAGCAACTGAGTGGAGACTATTGGGATACCCCTCGGTAGTCTCGATGACTTATGTGGCTCTGACGCTATCAGCGAGAGGCCTCGAAGGAGTCTGCAGGTCGCTTGAGCCCCGACGACGCCGCCGCAACTCGTAAATCATTACGATCCACCCACACACCTTACTATATTCCTTTTGCCATCTCGTTCATTCTCCTTTTCGCTTTATCACCACGTCCGTTTGCCTATCCCCCTTTCTGTCTTTCTCCCGTTTCATTTTTACTTATTTATTTTTTTATATAAACTCTATACACTATAGACTAAATACACACTCGGATCTGATACGACAATTAACGAGGTCACAGAAGACAGTGGAGCTGTTGACAGCCAGTTGAATTATACGGAGTATAATAAATTTTGATATAAATAAAAAATTTATTTTTTTCTACCGGATTATTATTGCAATAATGCAAATGGAAATTTTTATTTTATTTATTCAATATTGTTGAATTTTAATAATAGCTCTTGCGAACCTTTTGTGTTCTTTCCTGTATTTTTTTTTTTTTTTATTAATATTATTATTATTATTATTGAGAGTGCGTTGTGTATATAGTCACGTGTGTCTTACCAGCACCCCCGCAGTGTTACGAATGACAAAGATATAGAGTCAACGATGCTACTGTATTCACAGTTATCTTCCACTGCCATCTCAACCGCGAGAATTTTTTTTTCTCTTTTTTTTCGAGCTCACTTGACTTAATGTTCACCCTCCTACTATGTACACACATACCATGTCTTTATATGGGTATATTATACATGTATATACACGGTATGGTATTTTTATGAGGGTGATTGTAACCCACAAGTGGTTGTCATTTTGAAATGTCGTAAGACATGATATACCTTTGAAAAAAAAATTGTTTTCTTTCACTGTTCATTTATATTTACTTTCAATCTTTTTGAAAAATTTCATAAATTATTAATAATAATTCTTTTTTTTTCTGTTGATTTCGCAATGTAGGTATGTACGTAATACAACGACGAGAAGGAGGACGTTTCGCTATTGCGTTGTACTGCTGCACATACATATATGTGTGTAGAAACTGCGCGCGTCCAACCGAGAGATGTCCTCAGGATAAAACGCGGTCTTTGTTCAGCGCTTATGAATAAAACATTCGATAACGCATCTCTGGTCGTGGCGTAGGTATATGTATAAGTATATCTATGTATATACATGGCACATCCACGCGACAATAGCAGAGGGGAAGGAAAGCAGAGTGTGTGCAAATAGGTATACAAATATAAAATAAATACATATGTATACCTATGCAAACACATACAGTGCCACCTGCTCAGGAAATGATTACTACTCTACTGCGTATCTCTGTTTCATTAACGTTCCCGTGTTATTATTATTTTTTTTTTTTTTGCTATGTCACCTGAGAGATTGTTAAACAATGATTGCGTAAATACAAATTTTCCTATTGTCAAATTGCCATTGTGTGAAATTAATTTAATTTAAGCTAATTTGTTGAGGTAGAATTTTTTTAAAAAAATTTGCAAAAATATAAATTTGGTTATGTTTAGACAAATGAGTAGTCACTTGTCTCCCTTGTTGCTATACCATGCAAAACTTGAGAGAGAACATGGAGAATGTGAGTGAAAGGGGGTGGAGAAACTAAAAGTTGTTGTACAAGTCTTGTTTCTGCTGTTCTTCTTCTGTTGCTGTTACTTCTTATACTTCTTCCGTGTCTCAATGTCTCCCTGAAGGCGCACCCAGCAATTTGTGCTTTCGTTTGCACAAAGCAACGCCGTGGAAAATGCCGACATAAAAGAGAAGTTAAAACTATGCCGTCGTTCTTATTACTGCCTCAAGCCACCCTCCAGCCAAAACTCTACGGACCCACCACCACCAACACCATCAATGTATCTCGTCCAACCCCGTCCACACACAATGGACGTTGTTGATGTTTGTGCTTCGCTTTCAGCTTTTGCCGCGCACTCCCCAACTTGTAATGGGGAAAATATTTTTGTTTTTTACCTCGCATGAACTAAAAGAAACCCGCGCAAGACTTCTTGATTAAATAATTTATAATCTGCTCTATATACATATACTTAAATAAATGTATAGGTATGTTGAGTTGATGGTACATTGCCTTTTTTTTTTTTTCTTTATTTATAATATATACTTTTGCCGTTTATTTTTAGTAGGTAAATGACTCGAATAAATAATTGAAACTTTTGAAATAATGTATTTGGAATATTGAGTTGAAATAATCATTGAGAGAATGAATGAATGAAAAAACGGGGGAGTATTTTAGAATTATTTAAATTTATGTGTTTATAAATAAAGGCGAAATAGTTTTATTGCTATAGAATAAATATATCAAGTATCCTGGTGGCGTTATTTACACATTTGTAAAAATGAAATGTCTGATGTAAATAAAAATGAGGAAAGAAAAATTAAGAATAAAGAAAAGTAAATTCTACAAACGCATTCTGATTAAAATTTGAGATTCCACGTCCGGTCTATCTCTCCCGCTGTGGTCGGAATGTGAAAAATAATTGGCCTGTTTTTTCACTCACAAAAATATACTTTTATAAAATATACATATCCCCTTGTATACAAAGACTTTACTCGTGATATTAAAAGACTATAGTGGCATTCATTGCAAGCAAAAAAAAAAAGAAAAAAAAATAAAGTAAAATATAAAAATAAAATCAATAGTAAAGCAAAGGAATATTAGTGTTTACATTTGTATCTTTTCAGAATATGCGGGCTGTGTGACAACGTATATTACATTACGAAATAATAATAAAGCCAGTGTTTATATCGATGAGGGACTGCGAGCACCTTCATGGTATATATTATATCTATATTCACATCGTTCCACAGTTCACTGCAGTCGCGTCAAGTGTGAGCGATTAGACAAAAATGGCCACGCAGTTTTATGCTATTCCACTGTACATAAATTACCGCGTTTTATTTCGGATATTTTTAACGATTACAAAATATTTATCTAGATATTACAACATACATTATTTAATTATCAAGTATATAAATATAATACATGTGAAAGTGAGTGAAGTGAATAAAAATTTCTCAACATTATTTAAAAATAATTTTCTACTATCGATTTAAAAAATCGATTCTCGAACCGCCATTGTTGTCCGTTGCGTCTATTGAAACAACCGCCATTATTGTTACAGTATTACTCAGCATAAACGACAAAATAATATTAATCGAATCGCCTCTCGTTATAAAATGATGGACAAATAAAGTGCGTTATTATTCACCTATCTATAAGTGAATTGTGTTAATAACTTCCAAATAATGTTACAACATCTATTGTGCAGTGTATAAAATAAAATATCAACTTCACGCCAATGACAAAAAAGGAAAAAAAAAATAGGTGCAACTTCTTTGTACAAACATCCAAATGTGTTCTATACTTATATTGGTAAGCGTAATAATTATTTTACATGATTAATTGATTGATATTACGAAAACGAATTTTTATTCAATTGCATTCATGTATAACGGATTGATTTAATCATTGTCCCTTGTCTTTTCGCATCGATCAAGCGACGCACGTTTTACAAGCCCAAACGAATGTAGTGGTGTGTGACTGTGCATACTTGTGTCACATTCTGTTGACAAAGAATGATCGTGCCCTTTTACAAATAACACTGTGTATGTAATACCTACATGTATAAACATTATTTCTTTCTTTTGAACATACACACATGTGTGTTGAATCATTGAACGTGCGTGATTACGAGAAAAGTAACATGGATGTATGTCTGGCCATCGAATGACAATCTTGAACATTTCTGATATAATCTCAATGGTGTTCGTGTGTGTATATAGGTACGTGGTCGTTGTCTGACATGTACGATAAAGTCCCAAGTCAATTTATATTGAGAGTTAAAGCGTGATTAAAGTGGGATGTATCCAGAGATATAAGTAAATGCATATGTATATTTATTTGATACATAGATTAAAAATAGTTTGTACGTTTTATTTTATTTATTTGTTTTTGTATTTATTGAACAAGACCACCCGGTGAGATTCGTTGTGGAATATATAATAATACGTACATAATAGATAAGTATATTTCAATTGAAAAGCATCGTGCTTATGGTAAGATGCGAAAAATTAATACGTTTACAATTCGAACGTGTGTCTCTTCTTCGAGGTTTGCGACTGTTGCAGGCGAGAGAATTGTGCAAAGTATTGTAGGGTATTTATATGTTTATTTTTTGTACATGTATATACAATACACCAAGCGTGAATAGATATGTATCCGTCTTCTCTTTATGCCCACGATGCGGCATGTATGAGACTATGTGCCCACACTGGTTGTTTTATTTAAATTTAGTCGCGTTTGCTAGTCCATGATTGGACCGAATATTCCAATATACATTTGTATATATACCTGTAACTAGAATCGCGATTCCATTACGTCTCTCGTTCTCTATTCTATAATACAAAAAATATATCCCACGATATTTACAATAATAAAATGCTATATGTAAAAATTATTTTACCATTGTATTTTATTTTTAGTATTTATACTTTGATTTTTTTTCTCATTGTTGTTGTCTTTTAATATTTAATATCTGTTGGCGTGTGTTTATACAAGAATTCTAAATGTTTTATGTTTATTCATGTGTAAAAAATATTTATGCTTCAATCAATTATTGAAGCTGGTACGATTTTTAGTATCCGGTTATCTCTCGGCTGACATGCGCTTCGTCTGAGACTTCCGGAATGGTAAAACACACACAAACAGGTTAAATCCAGCAGCCAAGATGGCAAACTCCACTGGCGCAAGTGTATTGGATTATATACCTGTGTATATATTTGCTTTGCGTTGCGCCACGTATCAAAGTTTACGATTGTATACATTCACAGAAGGTTATCGATATATAAATTCGCTGTTGGACGCTAATGGCCGTGGATTTCACTCTGGATCTCTGGCGTTTCGATTCGCGATAAACCTGCAACGCATATTATACGAGTACATATAAGCGCATGAATGTATGTTCACCTGCAATATGGTATTAATTTATCCACCTGCTTCGTAAAATTTGCCGGAGGAAAAAAATAAAATAATTATTTAACATAATTGTAAAGGCATTTAGATAGTAAAAATTGGGGTTAAATTTTTTTTTACTCCTCCCGGCGCAATATGACATTTAATTAAGACACTGGGCGGACTTGTGGCGTGGGAGTCAAAAGCGAATGTATTTGAAGCAATTAAAAATGTATCCATCTTCGTGGTTCTTTGAAACACACCGTTTTCATTGCCCTACAAAGAAGATTTACTTGAGAGGAAGAAATAGACAAGGAGAAGGAGCTTAATCCTTACACAACTTTCTCTATATTTATCTCGTGCTTCCTTTCTCTTGATTTCTTCTCTCTTCGTCGTTTCTCCCTCGCATCTTCACTTACATCTTGCTCCTACTGTTCTTCTTTTTGTTGTTAAGGCATATCATCTTTCCCTCGCTCTATTTAATTCATCCGCCCTCACATTTCATGCCCTCCGGGTTTTCTGTCGCTCGTCTCCACTTGTATTCATTCATGATTGGACCGCAACGGGGTAGATGAATTCTTTTAATCGTTTGATAATCTCATTTAAAGCTGGTGGACCCTGCGGCTTCTTTTTTGTTCTTTTTATTTTCTTATTCTTTTTTGCATTGCACTGCGCGAAGAGTCTTCGAGGTATTCATCAGAGATTTAAATAAAAATATATATAAGATGATATAATATATTATATGCAAAGCGTGTCTTTGTTGTGACATTGCCGCTGAATTTTTTTAGAGCATTATAGTTAGGCGGACTCGCCTCCGACAACATTCTCTCAGTGTGGGAATGGCGTGGACATCTTTGCCTATCGCGTCGTCATCTACAGACGTCTTCTGGGCGCCTCGAGGGCGATTTCACCCTTTGTCTTGTCTTGTTGGATGAACGCAACAGAGAATGTCCCAAGATCTAACATGGAAATTATTGTTAGTAAATATAACGACCACTCGGCTTCTGTGAAAATCCAGTTCTCATGTATAGATACAACAAATTACGACTATTTGGCAGCCTACATCTGCACGTGCACAGATTTATTTTTTTTTGTTTCATTAAAATATACCATACATCCATATATTGACGTATGTCTCATGTTTTATTTTACCAATAATTTTTTTTTGGTTATATCAAAACACGAACAAGAAAAGAGTAGAAAAAATTGTGAAATTTAGGAAAATAGAAAATTAAAAAAATTTTTTTTTCATATAGCTATTTTTTACTGAATTAATAATTTTGTTCACTAGAATATATATATATACACGGAGATACAGAATAAAAATAGCCGGAGGAATGTTTGATCAAATCCTCTGGTGAGCTATTATATTATTAAAAAAAAAAAAAAATTTAATTTCATTACTAATGTCTATAACTTTAATGAATCAAGAGTATTTATCAAGTTCAATCGATGGAAATATAAATGAAATGATAACATATGAGAATAAATATTAATAAAAAAAAAATGTGAATTAAATTTATAAAGTAAAGTAAATGTTTATTATCCTTAAAGATTATATATCCAAATAAGAGAAGGTTTAAACTGCGCTCTAAAAATAACGCAAAGCTAGTAATAGAAATATATACACATGTTAGATTATCAGCGTGCAAAAGTATATAGAAAATTGACTACATCGACGTATGTGTATATATATCATAGCGCGTATAAGGGTATGATTTCGCGCACGGAGCTTTTTAATTAAATGGCAGAAGGGATTGTGTGTGTGTCTATGTGTTTGTGGAAGAGAGATGAACAGAGAGTAAGTAAAGGAGAGGAAGTGCAAAAGGGGATATATGTATATATTCCAGTGGGTCGGGTACGCTTCTAGATCCATCCCCGTTTCACCCTCTTACCGCGTGAGTTCAAAGCCTGTGCCTCGAGAAGTCAATATCAAATACCTCGAAGCTAGACGGCGAGTTACTATACATAAACGTACACACTGTGAAGGAGCAAGAGAAAGACAAAGTCAGAGCAAGCGGATATCCCAGGCACGACGTTGGCAGCATTGCCGCTATGAGAGACAACCCACCCCCTTTTAACCAGCTTCTTCTATCTTGTGTATTTATATGTTATGCATATATTTCCCTGCGTAGGATTATATACCAAATAGAATTTAACAAAGTGCAGCATTTCGAACTGAAGCTGTTTGTTTTTCTCTTTGAATTCAGTCCTCGTGAATTTCCGCTTTTGTATAAAATTTATGAAAGGGTTTTTATATTTTTTTTTCCTTAGATGTATTAGCTTTTTTAATGTTTTTTATAAGTTCTCGCTGATGTTGTTTTGCTTCTTTTGGTGCATCAGCGTGACAACGCTCCACGAGGTGTTGCCTGGCGATAACGTTAACGCCCCGAGTTGATAACTGGTTGTACGGTAATGACTCCGCGACACGGAATGACTCTCACGGCTATTTGAAACAAACAACTGTAGAATATACAACCATCACCAGTATTACCACCACCCATACAACTCTTATGGGCCCTCGTTACTCGATTATCTGATTTTCACGATTATACTCCAATTACCCGGGCAAAATACATCCAGTATAAAACTCACAAACATTTACGATTTATAATCTATGTGTGGGTATATATTTTTATTTTATATACATATATGCGGATATCCATATTTAAAATGAAAATAAAGAAAAAATAAATGGTGTTTCTCTCGCGATAAAATATATCGATATCAATTTTTTTTTTTTTGATTTTTTTCTGTTTATGTTCAAGAAGGATCAGGAGATTTTATTTTTGAGTATATATATACCGTGAATTCGTGTGAAATAAATCGGGAGTCGCGTGCGCGTGTAATTGGCATGAAAAGCAAAAGCGATGATTGTCGCCACCAGGTCGAAGATACACATCAGTTTCGGCCGTAAAACATTTTTAACACATTTAACACATACACATCTCGCGTGCGGCCCCGGATCTTGGATTTACTTTCTTGGATATATTTTTTTTCTTACATTTAGTAGAGTGAAATCGTTAGTTGAAGTCGACGCGTACGTATAGGACGCACTGCCGTTTAAGGATTTGTGCTGGAAGAACATCTCATGTACTAGAGAAGAAAAAGCTTTCTTTCGCTTGCTTCATTTCATACTCTTTATATACGTATTTAGATCTGTATATAGATATGACCAAAGTGTCGCTAAGATGCATCGTGTGCCGCAGTTGTATGTTGCAAAAGAGGATATACAACTAAAAAAGAAAAAAAAAAAGATACAAATACATGCGTGCCGCAGTCGATTGAATTTATTTACGCAACTAACGAGTGTGCAAGCGCGTGCGGATTCCAGAATGATGGCGACAAATGGCACCGCGTTTATAGTCCATCTGTTGAGTGTTTACTACCGCGTTTGTAAATAAAAATATGATATTAAACGAAACAATAAATAAAAACATAAAATTAATACATTTATCAACAGATATAACTTCAGATAAATTATCCCGATGTTATTGATCCTGAAGATAGAAGAAAAAAATAATAAATAAATAAATAAATAAAAATGATGAATAAAATTAATTGTCGAGGACATTGCCCTGACGATGACCTGAGCAATGTTAGCTTTGACTTTTGCCCAGTGCATTGTTGAGCGCCCTTTAGCACGCGGAGAGAGTCAAGAGGAGTTATATGCTGAGCAGAAACGAAATGGAATCTAATCTGATGGTGCCCTGGGTCCACCTAATGGGCAAGCCGTGTCCGAGGTGGGACACGCACCTCCAAGAGACTCCCGACGGACCTCGTGTCTTGCGGAAAGCCAAAGTCGTGTTGCTTGTATCTCTCTTACGGTGACGATATCGTGTGTGCGCTGATGACGCCCGAAGTCGTGTGTGTGTGTACGCGCGCCTGTTTATATACATATACATACATATAAATGTTGCATATCACCATCTGTTGGTTGTTTCATCGCGCGGCATTAAATATAAAATCGATTTTTCGAAGCATTTAATTTATTTATTTCTTTTTTAGTATATAATATATAATGTATATTTTTTAATCGAGAAGCTCGATGAGAGAGAGAGAGAGTTTGTTAGTCATTGGTTGGGTGGTCAACGTTTGCATGGGGGGTGGGAAGGGAAGGTGGACGATAGTGTGTGGAAGGCACATATTACGGAAGAGTATAAAATGAACAGAGTACATACGTGTATCGTACGACAGTGGACGATAAGGGAGCATCTCAGAGAGCAGACCATCAGGACGATAAGATTATAAAGGATGGTAGAGGAGAAAAGGAATGTTCTGTGAATAACCCCAAGACCCGTGTGATTATATGTGTATATATGTGTATATAATACATGCATATATATATATATCCATGTATAATTAATTTTATAAATAAGTATAATATATTCATTTTGCTATTCTATGAATAAAATATATTTTTCTGCAATTAAATGTGGCGTTGACTTTTTTTTTTATAATTAATTACATTTAAAATGCTCAATGATTAATGCTTCTGGATGTTATGAAAATTAGTTATTGATTTTGTTGATATTAAGACTCAATTGATAGAAAAAAAAATTATGAAATTAAAAAAATAACATTGCTTTGATCGGATTAATATATTTAATCTTGTTATGATTTTTTAAAGCGTTTTATAATTTTATCACGCCAAGAATATTATATATTATTGCATCGTGGTGTGCTTTTTACCTGCGCGATGAAAGAATAAACAAATAAATAAAAAAAATAACAAAAGAAAATGAAGTTAAATTGCCCGTCAGCCTTTTATATAATATTGCTTTATTAAAAACTAAAATGGGGATAATGCCACGGTGTGTGACAAATTGGGAGCAACGCACGCAAAAGAAGCGCACGCGTATGCGTGGGACATCCTCATGTATATGTACAACATAAATATATACATATACATAAAGTAATATTGTGGATATACATATACGGAAGGTGTAAGGGGAGAGATTGAACGCATGGAAAAATCATGAATATTCATGGGCAAAGTGGTGGGACTTTGGTGGCTTGAAAAACGCGCGGGCATAAGACCCCGTTCACACGTCATGACAGTGAGAAACTATCAAAGCATATATACAGATAGATATATACTATAATGCAATTGAATCTAATGTTATAGTTGTAGTTATACATTAAATAGTAATTTGAAAATAAATTTAATATCACTGTCATATCATATAAGAGTAAGTCGTCATATAATGCATTTATGTATAATATTCATTTTGCGTGATAGACATTAACTCGATGTGTTATATTTCAATGATAATTTTAGAAAGGCAAAAGACGAGCATATGTGGATGTTTGAAATCCGGGTTTAAATATATCTAGTTTATTGGTTTTGACGATACCGCGAGCGCGGACTCGACTTTTGCACACCCATGGATAATTGAATGGTGTCTCCGGGGAGACGTCGATGTAGTTACGACTTCTCTGTATATGCATGCGCTCTAAAGTTGTATAGAAGGAGGGAAAGGCTTTGGTCTGGCGGGTTTATACCGCTCTCGTCCGCAGCGACAGCCCGTGGGAAACGTGTGCGCGGTCTCGCTTTCAAATCAACAAAATAGTAAAAATAATATAAAAATTAAATAATAAACAAACATAGGAAGATGTAAAAAATAATTAATTTAATGATAGAGCGTTAATGTGTCATAGCGAATGACTGATTGATTAATCGTTATTACTATTAGAAATTGCCACAATTATAATGATACTCGCAATAATTTATGTATAAGGTATATACATATACATTGGAGTTATATTTATTTATTTATCGCGGGTGTGAACTGAGCCTTAAGCCACCTGAGTGCTGAGATGAGAGTTGAAATATAATGTCTGGGTAATGAATCGCAACATTCAATTACGCATTAATAACAAGGCGGCGTGGACGGGATGCTGATTAATATACTGTGTATGTTTGTGTGAGGGTCCCATCCACTCTCGGTGGTCAATATATATGTATTATGTATGTTCAGTTGACCGATGAAATATAAATTTAATCAATTGTTTTATAACAAACAAATGCTGCATCAAGTTTGCTTACTACACTTCATATCTCATTCGCTTTCTGACGTTCATCAGCTCTTTCACTTTTAACCACGAATAAATTTGAATAATTCCAAGATACACCACTTCATCAGTTGGTGTCTTGTACGTAAATATGTACACACATCTATATGTATATAAACAAGATTGTTGGTGAAAATAATCGAGATATATTGCTGGCGGCTGTAAGTGGCATCACACCGGATATCAAAGTGTAATGCGCGAATTATGCGGCGTAATTCAGAGATTGGACGTCATCGGCGTGCGAGTTCTGATGGTGGTATATATCGAACAAGAATGCCTTGGGGGAATTTATACCGAGTATCAGCGTTATCTTATATACCCACCCTTAATGAGACATCTTTGGTATATTATTTGTTGGCTATAACACCGCAGGCCATCTGTCAATAGCTCATGACTTACGATTTTTTAATACTCCATATTTTTATTCGCCCCTTTCAATTTGGATTAATGCATTATTAATTCAAATGGAAATTTGTATAAATAGAAGAAAAAATATATTGAAATAAAATACCAAACGTTATTTATTCATCAGGATTGATTTTTTTTTTTGTATTATTTATATTTGTCCTGGGTCTTTTTGAATTCCGCGCTCGTGCGTGCAGTTATCGTGCTGCTCTCCGCACCTTGGTGCATTGCACCGCATAAGCATGCGGCACGAGCTGATATTATATACATACATTTATATGTATATATATTTTTCATGAGAGTGAGACGAAGAAGCAAACGCATATGTGCACGTACCACGACGATAGTAATTGCACGAGTGAACTGCTCACACTGTATGTGGCCAAGCGAGTTTCTCTTCTCGCAATTATTATTTATTCTTCCTCTATTTAGTCGTTATATTCACATATAGACATATACACACATGTATTTATGTATAAGCGTATATAAAAATGAAAGAGTAACTATAAAATATATAGTTGAAATTAAAATTACAGGCGATAAAACGTCTGGTGACGTAGATTAAAACTTTGTGATGTCTATTGTTCTCTTGGACTCCACCTCATTGTGGTCCTGACGCAGGACTATATATGTAGATACACTATGTAGATGGTATTCTATAACAATATGGCTAATGTAAAGAGGGGGAGGATCGTCGGGTTGGGTGGCGCAGAAGCGTCACGTTTTAGCCTTAGGTCGTCGCGATGAGGTCAAACTACTGCGGCGCGCCAACTCACAATAATTATCTCGAGCGAATATTTAAACTTACGGCATATCCGGAAGGTCGAGATCGCGGGATACTTCAGAGAACGGATGCAACATGACCACCCGCGCAGCGTCAATAAATATTATACATACATGTTAGTAGGCGTTGTTACACCAAGCTGCAAGAGGTGGACAAATGAAATAAATTTATTTATATACAGGTAACATATATACATATCTGTTTGCCTGAACCGAGTATGTATGTATGTATGTATACATAAAATAACTATATACACAGTGTTTAGATATTGTTGAGTGTGTGGGAGATATTATTGAGGGTTAATATAGGTACATAAGTTTTAATGCAGATATGTATATGTATATATATGAATATTTAATGGTACAATTTGATCTCTTTATGGCGTAAATACTTTCTCCTCTTATGTTGTTTCACTATATGTGTGTGTGCTGATTCACGATCATAAGGACAAAAGTCGCAATAGAGTGCGCGACCCAATTCAAACTTTATACGCTTCATTGACTTGGCGTGACATTCTCTATATGCATCAGTAGTTGCTTGAACTCATAGGAAAATCATTGCATGTGGCAGTAGGTAATGGAACAAAGAAGAAAAAAAAAACATCGTTAATTGAACGAAACGCGCGCGGAGAAAAAGGTATTTTGTCGACGCGGAAATTCAACGATTTCTGCCATTGCTGGTTTATATGTGTAATGTATAGTTACATAGTAGTTAGAAATAGGTATATTCTGCGGTTAATGATGCCTGTAGGCAGCTAGAATATCCAAAGTCGTCTGCCCTCTCTTTATATGTCATAAATATATATTCGGATTATTAAATCGGATGCGCATTTTCATATGTTGAATAATTTTTCTTTTTCCTGTTTATTTAATACGTATTTTCAATTAGTTTAAAATTGATTCAAAATTATTTCAATTGAATGAATGTATTGTTTCTTACTTTTTTTCGTAGAATGCGAACGATTTTTTAAAGCTAAAAAAAAATGAACGAGAAATAAACGCGGAAACCTTGACGGAAATATACATGTACACACATATATAGAGATAAAGAGGCGATTTAATTGGCGCCTTAGAAGACACTGGGGTAAATTATTGCAGCACCGATCAAGCAAAACTCCTTTTACGTTGATGTATGTATATATTTATACACTATATATGTACTCGTATGTATATACAGACTGAGCGGCGACGATGTCGGAGAGACTTTGAGGCGTCCTCTATACGACCTGTACACTTTCAGTGCTCCAATGCTTTGCTCGTAATCTGCTTTAATCCTCCGCTATCTTTTTCCTCTTTATTTAGCCGAAACGGTCGTTAAATCCGAAGAAAAAAAAAAAGAATTATAAAATAAAATAATAACAACGTAAAGTTATGCATGAAAACATGACTCAGAGACTTTAATATAAATACCAAACGCAATTTCAATTAAATTCTTGTTGTACATAATTCACCTGCATCATAGAACAATGTCTCAAGCAATCTCTCTCACCGGGCGATCAGAGCCAAAGCAGTTCACTTTACGGAATTAGACATTCACCCATTGTCTATCTATATACTTACTCCGTTAAACGTTCGAGTACATACATACATCCATACATACATAAACAGGAGAGAGATAGAGTGAGAAATCGAGAGGTCTGTGAAGTGATGTGCGCGTGCAGTCGCCTGTTCATCGGTTTGTGTGACGTATTTCCGGGAATGCCATGAGCAGGAGAGCGCTTCCATTGTAACGACGACGAGCGCCTAAAGGCACCTCTCACTCATTCTCGTCTCTCTCTCTCTCTCTCTCGCACACACACTTATCCCCCAATATCTCTATGATAATGTAAAATAGCTCTGGATCAGAGACGTCAAGCTCACATGCGAATGACCATGCCAAGCGTGATACAGTCCATGTATGCTTGCATTATATTACATGAATACATTTTGATCCATATATGACTATTGAGTTACCGCGTTATTGGTGTGCGTTATTATATACAGTATGTATACATTATACGTGTGCAAGTGTGGGCTGGATGGTAGGTTCATGGTTGAAGATAGTTACATAGGTATACAGTGAATACAGAGAGAATGAAGAGAAGAAGGAAGAGGAGAAGAGAAATTCGCGTGGGTGCGTTGCAGTTGTACGAACGTTATATAGAGTTAGGCAGGTGGATGTTTTGCCCTGCGGTACTACCACCTTCAATGCAACTTGCTTCACTAATATATGTATATATATGTATGTATTTATATGTGGATAGTCTCTTGCATTCACTGATATCCTCTTTGAATTTCACTTTCTATCTCACTCCAATTATCTTTAACGCATTGATATTATAACAATGTAAGCGGTAACAGTGAGGGAGAGAAAAAGGGATCATCGTTATTATACATATGTATACATATATATAGGGATGTGTCTCACACAGAGAAACAATTGATGCTACTGTGAAAATTGAATTCGATATATAATTGTGTAATATGACTCGCGGGAAGGGAATAAAATAATAAAGGGAATTATTTTATATCAAGTTTGCTTTTATACATATGTTGTATGTGAAAGAGTTTGTTTTATGTATTTCGAGTGATGAGAATGAGAGAGGAAGTCTCCATAACGATTAACGATCATTCTGTTGGGATAGTTGTGGCTTCTCAATGTATATATACTGTACTTATATACATATGCCCCTGCCAACGCGGATGTGAACCCGAAGATTTTATATGCCGGACATATAATAATGGATATATATAGTGGAGAGTGTATTCGGCGTGCGCTCTCTTGACCGAGGTATATTATATTTGTATACATGTATGTATGGTGAGTGTAGTAGAGTGAGTTCGTTTGTGATGAAAAGAGTGAGAGACAGGGAGAGAGCTGTATAGAGAGGAGGTTGGAAGCATGTGCGGTGATTGCCGTAAAACCATCGGGCACGCCTGTTCGCCTTCCTATTCTGCAATAAGTTGGATGTATCTTTTGCTTTCCTCTTATTTTTAATGACAGTGACTCTTAATTTACATTATTAATTATTGTTTAGGAGGGAAATTATTTGTCGATGGGCATGAGAATAATGGAGATGTATGAATTGGTATGTGGACTATGAATAATGGGTGATTGTTTTGATAATAATTAAGAGTTAATTTTTATTTATTATTAGACTTTGGTGATTATTATATCGAGGCTTTATGGGATTTAGAGTATGGTTGTTATTATAGCGGAAATTTATATGTGATACCGTTGGTAAATGGGAGAAAAATTTGAAAAAATAAATAAAATTGGAATATTTTAAAGGGGAGCAATTCAAGGGCAGTGAACGGTTTCGTCAGAAGTTCACGGTGTTTTTCCCTCGTTTGGCCGCGCGGCGCCTCGATAATGAGCCACTTAGCATGCTTCTGAGGAATGCAACGGGCATATAAATGTGTGGGTAAAATATCTCAGTGTCGACATCAGCGACACAACGATTTATACATGATTAAATTTATTTTTTAATAATTTCTACGATTAATCGAAGGAGAAATAAGAAGATAAATCATCGCAAAAAAAAAAAAAGAAAAAAATTAATTTAATAAAAATCAGAGCGTGAGGCTCTGAATTATATAGATATTACAAATTTGTGACGTTGAATAAAAGAAGGTGATGATGAAGAATGAGAGCGTGTGAGTGAGATAAAACGATAAAGCGTGACGACGTAGGTACACACCTGTCCAAAACCCGTTTCGTCTCTTTGATTATCTTGCATTATGCAAAATGACTTTTTATCGGTTTTCTCTCGCGGCTCTACGGTAATAAACGGTTGTCGGTAACGGTTGACATAATGCAAGGGCTATTACTGACGGAATTGAGCCTTTTTTTTATTCACTTGTTTTCTCCTTTTTTTTTTTCTTGATGAGAGGGAGACACGTTGCGCTTAAGCGTGATGCATTTGCGCCCTGCGGCTATCATTCGCTTATACATATTAGTTTGTGCGTCGCGCGGTATTTTATACATATACATATGTATATATGTCTTTACCTCGTATACACGATGGACGTTGTGTATATATTTATTTTTCATCTTATTGCTGCCAAGGCTGCGTCGAGACACCCGACGACGGGTTTAATCTTTCTGTTCTATCGCGTTAACGCTTGTGCACAAGTGTCTGCAACATCGCGTAAGTGTTGTCAATCTGCCCGATTGCCAACGTGTTAATCATAAGTGTATATAAGTATATTCACATATACATAAACTATCAAAAGCAAAATATATATGTTCCTCATGACATATAGACAAGAGATAACGATAAAATTTACAGCATTAATAACTATATACATAGTATTATTTATTTCAATGAATGTAATAAGAGTTGTTGTATATATTATATACTTTATCCTCGGCTTTACATATCACGTATAAGGTCGGTCATTTAAGATATAGACGGCGTGCTCCATCCATCGGGCCATTAAAGAAAGCGACATCGCGCATATATGTCACAGCGTTCGCACGCCCTGGCAAACGCGCATTATATTGCCTCTATGTGAATCTCCTGACAGTAATATTCAACACTGTTGGCAAATAGTTCATATCAGTAATTGAATAGAGTCGGGAAAAATTAAAATACGCAAGGAAAAAAATTATTTTTGGATATAAATTAATTATACGTATAATGAAAATTAAATTAGCAAACTGCAAACACATCAGATAATCAATTATTGTATTACGAGATGGTGATCAGCTAGGGTCTCGATATATGTTTTAATAGGGTCGGCGACTTGAGAGTCCTTTGTCCAGGAAGCATCTAGACAATAGTTCAGTGTATCGTCGTGACTGGCCACCGTATGAAGAGCAAAGCGGGGCTGCTCAGTATATTATAGTTAGAGGTAGCCGCGCGCCAAGAGTGTGACCCTGTCGGTGTGCCAAGTGCACATCCGCCTTCCTTGTTGTATAACTACTACTGGTGTGCGCGTTATTATACCTTCACGATAGCTGTCAGGGATATAGTAACTATACATCATGCATATAGAAGTTTATTAATGATTTATTGTCACGATGATTTTAAATGTATTATTGATGGAATGATCGTTTTAAAAAAATATTTAAATAGGTTTATTGGATATTTTATATTCAATTTCAAATGATTTAATTCGGTTTGGATAAATATATATACATAGATATTGGTATTTTATTTGACTATATGTGCATTTGTGAACAGAAGGGATTTTCTCTGCCATGGACCGTAAAATAAACGAGCTTGGCAATAAACCCCTGTCCAGCATTGTAAATAACTTGCGGCTCTGACGCGGTTTTATGGAGCGTCTCTGACAATTCCCGGATCTCTATTTTCTTGATGACTCAATATATATATAATAAAGTTTGTTAGATGCACCGAAAGAAAAAAAATACAATGAAAAAAAAGAAACAAGTTGCAGACTTAAATCGCCAGGTTATCATTTATGCAATTTGAAATTGCTTTTCCTGTACAAGACAACAATATTTATCGCATATATTAACGTAAGTTGGCGCACCTCGATCTCTTGGCAGCGTCGCGACGGCTGGAAATGTGACGCTTTAAAACTCCGTTACTGATGTTTAATGCGTTCCGCGGTTTACCGCGACGCAAACTAATGTCCAGACGTTTGAAGTTACATATCTCGAGGCACTATACATAAACGCATATGTATACCTAGATGAGTGGATGATAACATATTCGACTGCACATGATATGCAGCAATGTAAGCAGTCAAGTATGTATTAGCAGGTACATATACACCTAGATATAAATAGGTTGTTGTGTTTATGCAAGTATATGTATGTATGGCGAGGTAAAATATGCCAAGCTACCGATGTGAGCACGAAAGATTCCAGGGGACGCGTTCTCGCCTTAATGAATCCACTTTGCACTGTGCTTGTTCCTGTACATACATTTGCACATGGATATACATATATATTTATATTTAAATAAAAAATTTATAAGGGTACTTAATGTATGTATTATTTTTTATCACGAATGTCGATGCACTTAATGAAATGTCACAGGTGTTTAATAGTTTAAATGCCGTCGGTTTCCCAAGATATGTTAAAATGTATAAAGATATGTATAATTGTATAAAGGGGAGTGCGCCTTGACCATTTCAATATTTTCACACGCAAGATTATACATATAATAATATTTAAAAGAAGAAAAAAATAGTAATGTATATTAATTTTATTATATTTTCTTATTTGAATTCGTTCAATTAGCTGTTAATTATTTTGGATGTATACATGAAAAAAATTTTGGTGAATTATTCAAATAATCCGTTTTTTGGGAGGTACTAAATAACTTATTAATTTGTTCACATCAAAAAAATTTTTAGGCCCATTTGAAATTGCGTTCCAAAAAAGATACTTTTACCTGAAAAAAAAATTTTAAACAAATAAATTTTTGATTAATAAAATAAACACTTGCGAAATCATATTGCATGTTTGTTGAAATAGTAACAAATTCGAAAAGTCGTGTATGAACAGTGTGTATAATACAATTATCAAATTATAACTAAATGTTTATACAGTTTCATGAATGATTGATAATAATTAAATTTATATTTGAGCTCTGAATCTATAAGAAACTATTTTGACAAATTCGAATTTATCTATTTTCAAATCTCTCAAGTCTTGAAATTTTTGTTTTGTTGAATTTCGACTATTAATTTTTTAATCCAAATAAATACAATTTTTTTGTTTCAACACCTCGTTCGGTTGAACCAACTACATCTAGTTATTTGGTTCTACCGATTAACCAAATTTTTTTTTCACTGTATATAATATACTTGTATATATTTCAATTAAAAAAAAATAAGAAATATAAATATTCTACAATAATTCCTCAAGTCTCGCCTGTCATATTTGGTATGACGCAGTTCCTTAATCTCTCTCATATTATTTTTTATTTTATTTATCATATTTTCTCTGGTGAGTTGCACATTGTTCTTAAACTCGCTCTCTTCTCCTGTATCTCTTCTTCTCTGTCTTGTGTGATACTTGGGTTGGCTTGCGCACTCGAACGTATACATTCGTACACCCGAGGCAGTGAACATCCACCCACAAGGAAGCGGTACCACACGGCAGGTGAGGTGTCACGAAGCGCGCGAGTAATATATCGTTAGCTTGGTGTACTGTTTATGTGGGTGTATATTGCTTATATATATGTATATATATATACATATATATATACGTGCACAAAACAGCACACATCATTGTCGTACACACACACTAATTTGAATCCATATTGCTGACCGCAATGGCCAATCGTGTGCGCGGGGAATCCCTGCGTCTATATGGTATATAGACACACATAAATGTACCTTGTATGGACGACGAACCCCATGGCGATCATTTTATACGAAAGGGAGAAGTATGTATGGAAAAAAAGTGGTATAATTTCTTAGCAAGTTATTCGAAAAAATATTTTCCTTGTGGGTTTTAAATAATATTATAAAGGTTTATTATATATTAAGTTATTCGTAATGTTTTTATTTTTATTATAAATTTATATTTATAAATAAAAATGTGTTGGAAAGTAGCTTGAAATTATTTTTATAATTCAATTTGATAAACATATTAATTATGTGATATTTATATTGTATAAAATAAATGAGTTCCGGGGCGTATTTGTTTATTTTATACATGCACGAATGGGATATATAGCTGCAAACTAACAAGATCATCGTTCGGCTTCGGCGCTTCGAGATATGGAATAAGGATTTGCCAAGTAATTGGCCAGGATCGACTAATTGGAGGCAGGTCGCGATTTATGCTGGGACAAACGTAACATCTGCCCTGACTGCTGGTGCCGCTGCATAACGTCAAGCCACCTCTCATTTTTTTTTCTTTTTCCTTACTTCAACCTATCATTTCTTCTTATTTCTATACATATTCAATCCTGTACATATGTATACATAAACATAAACATACGCATATCGGTATACGTCTGCCGCATGGATGCGCACGTTTGTCCATGCCCCGAGAGGATTCCACCTTCATCCGATTACCGCTGGTGATCATACATATTAATAGGCTCGATATAGATGGTGGTAGAAGGTGCCTTCCAGTTGTAACTAACGGAGTTCAGTATTACGTCTTGTCTTTGAGATGACATCTTCCGGCGCGGCCTCCGAAGGTCGGGTAAAAATTTTTCCTCTTAATAAAAAGAAGAATGGAAAAAAAAAATATAACAGTTAATCTATTTTACATCACCTCACGTGTAAATTACTCACACACACACATATATATATATGTGTGCTATCTGTCGGGGTGAGTTAATGATCTATTGCCTCAGAGACCGCCAGAGTGCGTGGCCATGCGTGACCCAGTATCGCGTGCGAATGCCATCTTCTTGTAGCGATTCGATTGAATTGTTCCTCTTGTGGCCAATGAATGCCGGGTGAAATAATATTTATAGACAGTATTAACGACCTTTGGGATACACAAAAATTATTTTTCATCGTATACATACATGTATGTGTGCTACAGATATTCAATTTATTGTAAGTACATACTTGCGTATTTAATTATATGTGGATTGAGTATGAGCATATAAATAGGTATAATATAAAACCGAAATGTTTTTTCACGCTTTCGTGCGGTAAATTTCATCGTTGTCATCGTCATCGTAGTCGTTTGTGTATGGCCATTGCGAGCAAATGGGCACGTGAACGTGATATCCATTTCATAACACCCACAACGCGCGTCCCCGTGTGAACGCAATCACGGTTTTACGTAACAACTGCAGTAAGAGAGGTTGCCCCGGTGCGCAATGGAATTTGCAGCCTCGTGTGGCAATGTTTGAAGCAGCTAACATGTAGATATAATGTTGTAAAAGTAAAATTTTTCGTCTTCACAATTATATTGCTTATTTATTTTTTGTTATAATTATTTCATTAGTTTTATTATGTTGCGTTGCAACGGTAATCAATCATGAATTTTTATTGTTTATCTTGACACGACAAACCGTCCTTATACACCATCTCAAAGAAGTTTGGTTTGTGGTGGATAACGATCGAAATCTGGTGGTGTTAACCGAGACTAAGCAATTCTTGGGACAGAGCAAAGATACATCGAGAAAACGTGCGTGCAAGCAGTTACCTTTTGCTTGCTTGCTTGCATGGCTATACCAATTGCGGATTTAAACTCCGGTTAGCGCCGATCAGATCTCAACTCTCTTTCTCTCTTTCTATTCACGTTGAGTTTGTCCGGTAACACTAGTTACCGCGACTACAAAGTGTTGGCACATCGTGTATTCCGCACGAGCGTGCTAGTCCCGTCATCCTCTTCCGTTTCTGTTTCAACGGTTATTTTTTTCTTGCATTTTTTTTCTTCTTCTTCCTTCTTCTTCACTTCTGTCTCCACTGTCTTGTCAACAAGATTTCGACATGCAGAATGTTGGAATAAATTTGCTGCTTCAGTACTTTGACTATCACCGCACATAGAATAAAGCAAATTACTTTTTTGTTTGAAGAATTTTTATTACACATAATAAATATTTTTCGTTATTTATTTTAAATTCTGTTTTCACATTCAGTAGTCTTGCAGGATCTAAAGTCCTATATTGGCTCTCTCGGTGGTCGATGGCAGAGGTGAAAGCTCCATGTTGCATATACCTATCTATGTATCTATATAAATACAGCATATATATTTGAAAAGAGGCCTCTGCCCGCTCCCATCGCGGAGACAATGGAGGTCGGTTTTCTCGCACGGACAATGGTCTGCGCAAAATGCGAAAGATCTGTATACACACACATACACATGGGTTTATAACCATAATATCATTATCCGCCGATATTTATCGTGTACTATATATTCCCTGATGTGTTTTCTTATATACTTCGCATAAACGAAAGTCAAGTTATACATTAAAGTGACACTTCTCTAGTGAGACAACGATGACAATACGTTTGCACAATCGCTCCAAGATTTTGTAAGTCGTTATCTTGAAAATTATATCACCTCTGTATGTCATGATCGTATATGCAGCACTACACTAGCTCATATAAAGAAAGAGTTAAATATCACAATAAGATATATTGTAAGTGCATTGCACTTGGAAATAATATAAAGATTTATGAACAAATTATAATATCACTTGTTTCATTTAATGATACCCTCGTTTGTATATATTTAAATCTACTTTAATGTACATAATTTTCTTGAATTCTCAACGGAATTACGTGTACAATCGACCGGAAAATAAAAAAAAATTTTATTCATCATTCAGTATATGTGTCTATTGTTTTCTCAGTTGCAGAACATTTTATAATATGTCGATTATATTTATTGAAAGTCTTTCAATCTTCTTGGCATATCTCTTTAATATATATTTATATTTATATTTATATAGAGAATGTAAAATATGAAAGGAGCTCATTGGATGATTATGATTATAATGATGATGATTCCACGCACAAGTCTGTATAAATACTTGTGTGCATGGGAAAATTAATGTGCGATGAGTTTCCGCATAGTAGGAGTGGCCCAAATAGAATGATATATTTATTGCGTCGTACAAAGTTGGCTTTCCTTGTATATATGTTTGAGCTGCAGTATCTTCTTCTATCCGGCGCGAGAATCACACGACATGTCTTGTGTAATTTTATGCGATAAAACTTTAGCTGTGGCGTAGGTACACCTATATGACACACTGCTTGGATTTGTCATTCAGGAAAGAGAAATAACAGGACCTCCCATGGTGAAATGCATTATGTGAATGGTAATTCTTTCGAATATACATATATAATAATTAAACAGGATTCAGTAGCGTTTGAATTTTATCGTAAAAATTTTTATATAAATTTAATTCTATTAGGAAAAAAAAAAATAAATAAATATTTTTATGATATAAAATTAAAAGTGCGTAACGCGAGGCGGTGCATATGATTCGAACACATCAGAATATATACTAATTTTATGGATGTTTATATGATGTTCATATATAACTCGATATGTGCATATGATGATTTGAATATTTATTTATTTTAAATGGATATATACAGTAATTTAAATTCATGGATATCTACGTCATTTTATTACACAGTTGAATTTACATAAATGACCATAGTACTCAAGGTATCATAATCCACCACTACCATACCATCATCACCACCACTGAGACTCTCTTCCTCATTTTACCAAAATGAAAAAAAAAAAATAAAATAATATCGCTCGTTATCAAATGTAAAATCGAGGTTGCGCAATAGATATCATGGGTAACGTGAAACGTTTCGCTGTTAAAGACGACTGGAACGTGGGTCGCAATAGGTCGTATAAGCTCTACTAAGTGTACATATAAACACATGTGTATATATGCTTAATGGAAAGAAAAATATAGACGATATAAGAGAGACGAGAGGGAAAAGGATGAGGAGAAACGAATAGTCCACTTAGCAGAAGGTTTTGTATCATAAATGTTTTTTTATTTTTATTTATTATTCTTTTTTTTTTTATTATTTTCTTTTCTTTTCTCCCTCGTTTCTTTATTATGTATTATATGTCTCCTTCTTTTACCTCTTATCACAGTGAGCTACGCGAATGTCCTGGCGTGGGTGTGGCGAGAGGAGCGGTCCTCGTTGTACATATAAACGCATCTCCATATTATTTCTTGTGTGTCGTTGTTGTATATGTACATACGATGCTGCTGGAGGTCGCGTTTACCGTAATATGAAACACACACTTGTTAGGCACAATTCCACGTGTGTGTCAAACCCAAGCAAAAATAAAATAGTCACGCACATGCAATGAAAACAAATATTTTTTAACCGTCATTTGATTTATCATACACATGTAAATATCCTTCCTTTTTTTCTTTTTTTTTATTATTTTATTTTCGAGTTCTATAACGAAGCGGAAAACAAGTGTCAGAAATATGTGTGTATATTTTATATGTTTGTTTGGGATATCATGTAGAGAGTGTCACCTGGACTGTGCGGCATGCGACAAAGGTGTACGCCTATCTCTTGGATAGGATAAATTTCCTCGAGGCGGCAACGGTTTGCACCAAGAAAACGCGATATAATTAGCCGTGTAGTGTGCGCGATGTACAGAAGCGGAATCTTTAGTGAGCTTGGAAGCGCATTCTCCGCTAAGTGACACCAACGCCTTAACAGTCGTCGCGGCACGTCGAATGTTACCATACTAAAATTCTATATAAGAAAACAACCGGTCAATTATCGCAGAATAATTAATAGCCAACTCGTTTAATATATTTTCTATAATATATAATAAACAACATTCAATATTTATATATGAAATGATTTTTAGGTATTGTTTTAATATATGAAATAATATGCTAAAAGAGAAAATATCATTGACAATTGAGCGTTATATGTCATCGGTAATTTTAATAAACATACGGTTTATCGTATCGAAGACAATTTTCAAGTGATAGCAAATTTATTCTTACTATCGAGATGTAATCTGTATAGGGAGTAGGCGCGACGTTTCCTTCTTGCGATCAAGTGAAAGAAGAGGAATGAAAATAAGATAAAAAAATAATAAGGAGGGAATAAAGAAAGAGAGAAGTATAAGTATAGAAAGGGCTATGCCGGTGTTATGAAGCACTATCAGCGGCACATCTTCCGCTATCGCTGCATGGTCAACAACCTCTTTACCCTCTCCGACTGCGCCTTATATTCCACTTTGTAATATCTCGGTGAGGGGCAGGGCGATACCGTTCACCCAAGAGTACGTGTGTATTATATACATATGTGTACACCATATTATATACAGACGAAAAACATAACAGCGAGGTGGATGCATGTGCGGACAAGGCGAAGGAGAATATGAGAATGAATAAGATGAAGAAAGTAAGAGAGCTAGTATAGAACTCTGACTCTTTTGCTCTTGAATTACCATACCCGACGGATTATCTTTCGGCCGCAAAACATCTCCATCGGGCGTTTGTGGGTCCCCATGAGTAATCCGATAAGCGAATTAAGATTAGCCGGAACTCTTTGGTGCGCGATTCCTCATATATACTATATACACTCACTCCTGTGTACCTACTCTCGTTGGATGTGTAAATATATATTGCAACATGTCTCTTGATGATCGCACGACGCGCCGCCAAGCATTAATAACGAAGAGAAAATTTACATATCGAGAGTAAGTATATAGGGTTCACTTTGCCATATAGGTGACACACAAGAAGATACTCTGAACGTGATTCAGAATGTATGGATGTAATTTTTGTATCGATAGATCGAGATTACAACATGTATGTATACGTATATCCACGTGAATGCATATTATAAGGAGATATTGATGATTTACTTAAATTGAATTTTATTGCCATAACTAAATCTCTTTTCTGTATATGTGGGAACTTGAGAAAGTTCTTTACATGACTCTCGTAGTAATTTTGCAGTGATAAATTCCGATATTTCATTCTGGCAAATAAAAAAAAAACATTTTTTTTTTTTACGTCTCTCCTTTCATCTATTACGAATTTATTCGCGACAACGATATTACCACGTCGATCGTATGGCATAAAATGTCCGCGTGTGTGCATGATACTGTAGAGAGGCGAGAGACAAGTCGCCGTATGGATAAATTAGATAAGCCACGCGAGTCGAGTCTGTGACGTTCCCACGAGTAAGCATGTGTTATACACACGCGGAAAATTTACTGACGTGTCACCCATACCCGATCAGAGAAGTCGTTTACCATAAGACTTTACACATATATATTTAATAATATATATATCTTTGAGAGAAATGTATTACAGCTAATCCAGCTCGCCAATTTACGCGTCTTCTATATCTCTCATTTATGAAGGCGAAGGAGAAGAAATAAAAAAATATGGAAATATAATAAACGATAAAAATTATTCGACGGGAGTATACACCTTGCATGTCTGCTGTACTACACACTTGCCACATAGAAAGCACGAACGCAAGGTCGGCTTTATGGTCTACAGTAAATATAAATGTATATATTTATTCATCTATATACATACGAGTATAAACATGAAAGTCTCGTGACGAGAGTTAAACATAGATGCATTTACTTTCTAGAGTTTGTACGCGAGAAACAAAACAACTAGCCGGGTCATCGTCGTGGTGACACGACGACAATCGTTTGCTTGCCATCGCACGATTCAAGCTTGTAACTTCAGTACTTCTCGCATTGTCTCTTCAATATATAGTGTCACGATTCACCAAGGAAGCTTATACTCTATTCAACATCATATTCATTTTTATTTATGACAATTAATTCATTCGTTGACGTTAGATTTTTATTTAGAGAAGAATTTTTAGATATTTAAGATATAGACTTTTAGTAATGTAATATGAAAAATTACGATTGTATGTAGTAAGGTGCCTCCACCTACATCGTTACATCATGCTGTGTGTAGCAGACACTTGACAGGTGTCACCTACAACGTGAATACACTGGACAAGACACACAAGACACGCGGCGACATACGTTGATTCATGCGCAACGACCATGCCAAGAGGACTGTTGTGTGTTTAAATAAATATGTAAGATATGTAGCGGGGTGTGTGTGAGTAGAAGAAAAGATATATACAGAATATGGAGAAACGTTGTATATACTACGACCTCCTGTCATGTCCTTTCTACCCCGTGTGGTGCACATTCTACAAGGTGACATCTCGCACTATAGAGATTTAATCACGTTGGATAAACTAACTGGGATTTTGAAACGATTGAAAAGAACTATACTTTAACAATCTCTTAAATAGGTGTACAAGAAAGACAAAAATGTATCGCTATATGTGTCTATATATATTATATAGATATATATATATTTTTATTTCTTTTTAATTTTACTGGATTTTGCTTCTGATGCCGGTTTTATATTTCAATCCAATTATTTAAGAGTTCTTTTTTTTTTTCTCTCACTGCAATTAATTTCATTCGTAGCGATAGAGATAATGTCTCGTATAGGTGCTAATACCGATATATTTATAAATATAGTATTTATACGGTTGTGTCGGTGTACGATAAAGTGTCATTGAAAATGTGCATTGGCATTCGAGAGAAAATAAAGCGTACAAAACTTGTTCCATTTGCACATTACCCAGCGTGTTGATTCTCAACACAACGTTCGACTTGCGCTCACCCGCGTCTCTTATACTTTCTTGCTAATGGAATTATACTTTAACGTAGTGACACAGCGATTACGGAATCGCCGTCGTACACACATACACATATATATATATAATTACACATACGCTTGGAAGTTCTCAAGTCCCGCGTTGACAGGACCTTCTCTTAACCTATTTCGCTTGACTTGTTTTTTTCCCTTTATTTCACTTTTTCCCCCGTCTCTTTCTCGCCCACAGTGAAACGTTTCGCGAGTCCTTCTTTCACTCTTTGTTCGCCAGCACGGAAGTTGTATCGTGACTCCCCATCGATTACTCACCGCGCGCAGTGTTCAAGAGATACGATTTAGAAGGGAGAGCTGCGAGGATAGAAAGAGATATGGAAGTTGGAACTCTTCTCGTCGTCTCGGGCAATGTGTCAACGGAATTAAAACGAAAAGGAATGAATCGTTGCTGTCGTGATTATATATATATACATATATTTATATACACATACACATATACAAGGCTTTATTATCATCGTTGCTGTGTCGCCGTCGCGGCGAAGAGGAACGACATTCCTCTCGTACACTATACTTATATACCTTCGTCCTGTATACTCGCCACAGCGCGACATTGTCGTCGTGTAATGCGTCGCGCACTCTCTCGACTTTTGCTCTCCGAGTTATATTCTTTTGCGCTGGATCTCGCGACATGTACAAGGACCCCAAGCGGTTATACATGTGGCACATCGTCCCATTGGCAGAGTGTATAGGATGGCGTTAATCACCTTCACTCTGTGTGTGGATGACCGTTGTCGTTGCATCGCCACTATATAGTGACGTCCATGTATCAACGTCCATTAGATCCATACGCACACATACTTATGTATGTATATATGTACATTGATATAGTATATAAAGAGAGCGGTGGAATTTATGCGGGTTTCTTATATATGCACTGTGACATCCAGGCGAGATTTTGCCATCACTGTATAAACTTATATGCTATATTATAAATGGATATATATGTAGTAACGGAATCTTCAAGGATCTGATAAGTTTATATATACGCACAAGTCGATTGATCGACGAGAATTGTAGAGGGGACAGATTTTTTTTTTGCCTGTCATGCGGGTGAAGAGGTCATACATCAAGACGATGAATGTTGAAGGGAATTAAATAAAACGTGTTCACTGACAAAGTGATGGTATTTTTTTTCATCATGAAATATATAAATAAAAAAAAATTATGAGGGTTGTGAGATACATTATTATTTTTTTTTTGTTCTTGTTTCGTTATAGTAATTTTGTATATGATGCAAAATGAGGGACTATAATACTTTTAATCCTTCACTTTTATATGGCGATTTTCAACCCCCTCAAACGCGCAGTTTTCCATCATCTCGCGCTCGGCCGATTAAGACGTTTGGGGACGTTAAAAATTCATGCAATTAGTCCAAGCCTCCCCTAACGCGTCGCATCACCCGTTAACATTGTGTTTTTTTTTTCTTTTTTAGTTTCTGTCTTCTATAAAAGTGCTGTATAAACAGATAGATATAATGCTCAAGCTATCGTATAATTCTATTTCACTTGCTCGAGCGCGAAAACTTGCGGGTGGGTGACAAAACTTACGATCCACCGGGTGTCGTTAATATCGCGTTTGTATATACAGTGGAAGGGCTGAAGATGATGTGTGAGCCACTATATATACATACACTACTGTCTATACAACATGATTCACCGTGAATTATGAGATATTATGAATAAATAATGCAGGATATTTTTTTAAAAGAAAATAAAAATGAAATATCAAATGAATCATTCATTTAAAGATGTGACGGTGTGAGAGGAAAATGCAATATACACCAAATAGAATCACTAAGAGAGTGTTGAAAGTCACCTAGCGTCGATATTCTCACGACGATAACGATCTGACCTCACTCTCAGTTCGATCGAAACTAGGGGGGAATAATGCGCAAAGTAGGGGACACATATAAGATCTTATATCTCTCTCTCATCTTTTTTTATTTATTTTCTTTTTTCCACTTATTCTCATATTGGTGAGCTGCTCAACGACTTGGTGTTGTACACAATGGTACCACGATCCACAAGGCGCTATACATATATGTGTGCGATAACGTCAATTATCTTTTGCTATGGGGGCAACAAAGATATTTTTTAATTTTACTGTTACAGTGCTCATGATTTAATATTGAACAGAAATAAATTATTTAATTGAATTGGTATTACAAGGATAAATAATAATACGATAAGCTGAGAAATTATTATATTTAAATGGAACATATATATATTTATATACGTATGTATATGCTTAGATGAATGCTGATGCATTATCGTTATAGTTGTAGAATCATTAGGCAGTTGACGGACAGCAAGGTAAAAGAGTTTTGTGTCGTTTCACCATGTAATTTAGTCGAGTGAGTAGAAGCTCTTTCATATTTTTCCTCTTTGATTGCGTTGCAATTGACCGCCAGCGGTTAAATTGTCGTCATGTGTATAATAATGTCCACTGATGCATCAGTAGCGCGACTCCATCAGAGACATAAGCTTGTATATTATTATATGTATACATCCATGTAAGTGTAGAAAAAGCCGCATGATGCAGTAACACGACAGTAATCGCGCGGCTCTCTGATCATCGTGCTCACGCTGCCACTGACATTACATCCTGTGTGACGAGTAAAAGACGCACGATCTTTTCTAATACACGTGCTCGGTTAGTTATAAGAAGAAACTCTTGAACCATCAGCGAATAAGAGAAAGAAATAAAGACCAAAGAGACATGGGGACACGTTCAACGACTCTTTTTGCGTTGATCTCGTGCGATGGAGAACGGGGAAAACTTTTTACAATAAATTCTCATTCGTCGTGCATTCTATTATGGTCATCATCGTGTATATGATCCACACTATGATATAAAATTCATATAATACGAAAATCGGACATTAATTAATAGTGAATTTA
The DNA here is from genome assembly GCA_030347285.1 of Microctonus hyperodae. NCBI lineage: Eukaryota > Metazoa > Arthropoda > Insecta > Hymenoptera > Braconidae > Microctonus > Microctonus hyperodae. Next base: position 10,288,143 of record JAQQBR010000002.1, read on the forward strand.
AAAATAATTCATTTATATTAATTTATGTTTAGAAATATATTATCAAGTTTATATATGCATTCATATAAACTTGGGGAAAATATTGTGAGATCAATCGCGTCTATGTTATTATATTAAAAGAAAGAATATATCGAGGTGGGATGCGTATATGATGATCTTGTGTATAGGATTCAAATCGGTTGGGATAGTGCGGCACGCTGCCGCGTGGTCAACGGCGCGTGACGCCACGGGAGACCACAACACAGAGGAGCCGACCACCGATTGCACCAGCTCTGTCTGGACGTTCCACTTTACTGCAATCCGGGACCCAATATATATTTATGTATACACATACAGTATATGCAGAAAATATTATTTTACTGTGTGGTATTAGGTATAGGTATATATGGTATATGTATGTCTATATAAACATAAATTGGTATATATATTGAGAGAAGGTGGCCTCGGTAATTATGTTTGTGAAAACCACATTTGTAAATAGATATCCAGGCATTTTCTGTTTTCTATAGAGTATGGTAATAAAAATTGACGGGGCGGTTATATAGTATATCGTCTGATTATTAAATTCCATTGGATGACAGGTAAAATATAGAAGTGAAAAAAAAAAAATCGTGAGAAAGTGTTGAAGTCATATGTTTATGTACATGCAAAAGAAAATGTTTTGATCCTAGAATCTTGCGGGTTAAGGCCTCGCGTGATATTGGTAATTACTCAAAAAATACCTGATGGCTGAACATACATACACACCTTGTACGATCCTGTTCTCGCTTTAGCACAACCAACAGGATCACCCTTACAACATTCACGCTTCTGTGTTGTTTGTATATATACATGTATATATTTATTTGTATCGTGCAAGTAAACGCCTCGTGTTTCACCCACTTACGCGCTAAACACCCGGTGATTTATAGCATTCTTTACATTTTTTACTTTTTATTTCGTCTCATAATATACACCACCGCGTGCATCGTGTCGATGAAAGTAAGAAAGAAATTAAATAATTGTTGCTGTATGCGATCGTAAAATGCAAAATATATTTTGAAAATTGTCGTAAAGCAGGAGTTTATATTGATTTAAATATTTATTTATTTTCACGTATATGTGATTATATGTAGAGATAATTTATGATCTGAAAATAAGCGAGTTTGACAGAAATAAAATATTTTAAAAAATAATGTTGAAGATAAAATTGTGGCTGAGGGTTATTTCAACTTAACATATGACAAATAGTGCATCGTGTCGTTCACTGTAAAAAAAAAAAGAATGTAACAAAACCCCACGGCGACTCGAGCATTGTTCCTATTGTTGATGGTGTCACTTTGAGGTCCGTATGCAAAGAGACGAAACCTCTTTCTCTTATATTCTTTTGCATATACACACATATATACATATAATTCCCCTCTGGGTTTGTTTTGCGTGCGCGCGGTGTCAGGTCGCCACCGTAGATGACGCTCGATAAAACGCACAACAAATTGGTGCCACCCAAACGGGACTGCCGCGTCGCGCAAGATTCGCCTCTGATAGACGTCGTCATCGTCGATAAATACGATACGTTTGTGAGGGGAAAGACAGTTAATTTTTTTTTCATTCTCAATTTAAATAAAAATATATTAAACAACATGGCCGAATATGCATCTGAGAGGGGGACCTTTGATATTGTATAAAGCGACACATTCACTCGTCCGGTAATTTTAAAAGTTTGAGTGGATTGAGGATGACATTTTAGTTGGTCCATCGCTCATCTTAAAAATATCAGCTGCTGTTGTTTAGCTTTGGATAAAAAAATAATTAAAAAAAATTATGACTCAAGTATATATAAAAAATTAAATAATTTAGTGGTTGATTGAGATCTTGAGTGAAATTGCGTCGTGAGAAATAATTAAATATAATAGTTAGTGTGTTTTTATGTGCATTTAATGTTGGTGCTGTTTAAATTGCACAGGTAAATTTTTCATTGAGATATGTCCTCATCAGCGTTCAGCTCAATCAGCTTTATATACGCCCAACGTTGGCGTTTGCTCTTAGGGAAAATGTCTGTAATTTCTGGACAACTTTACTTTTCGTTTTGAAGATTATACTGAAGGATAAAGGAGATGAAGTAGAAGGGGTTAAGGCTTCGTTGATTCTCATTTGTCTTATTATATTCTTCTTATCCTCATCCTTTTACTCCTTCTCTCTTATTACCCCTGTCTTTTATACAGTGTATACTTTCACCTCTCACTCATTCTCCTTTACTTCATCTTCCATCTTGAAGCGTTAGGCCTTCTCTCCTTTAGTCTGGTGACTAATGAAGCGTCTTTTTCCCGGGGGGTGCTTTATGCGGTCAAGCTTGTACCGTTTCAGTAAATTACAACCATTAGGGCACCACTTATTTTTACCAAGCGATCATCAAAATGTCCATCCACCAGTGTGCGCAATTTTCGTTAAATTAAACGGACCGAATCAATTACTTGATACACAACGCGATGTAAACTTTATAATATTATTTGCTACAATAAAGCGTAATGAAATTTTTCGATTTCAATTATCGTGCATGTTCAGCTGTCATTGTAAATATACCCAACTACATGTACACACTTATATGGATATGTAAATGTCATATATTTATGCTGACCAGTCGAATAATCCAAGGTGTTAGAAGAGCAATGGAATCTCGCTCGGATAATATTGACACTTGGTTACATTCTTTAAAAATAGTCAAGTGGCGACGATGAAGGTTTGTGTTTATTCAGGATCGTCTCATCGAGAAAACGAAATATAAAATTAAAAGAAATGTGATAGAAGGCTGCAGATGTCGAGAAAAAATAAACTTGAAACGCGTACCTCATGCACAAAGTATGTGTATATAAATTTATATAATGATAAAATTTAAATGACAAAGTTGGAAAATGATTTTTAGTTATAGCTGGAATGAAATATATAACTTTCTCATAATCATATAAAAGTGCCTTTCACGCACGTGGTCGATTGACGCACCCGCTGGTATATAGCCTCAAGGCGGTGGCAATCTCTCGTGTATACGATTCACATATGTATGTATATGTATAAATATATAATACGGAAAGCAGTATAGGATGATCGTTAGCTGCTTGAGAAGACGACCCGGGAGAAAATTCCGGAAATGCAGAGTGACGGGGCGTACTCAAGGAGCGCCTGTGTGTGTTCGTGCTCTGCGTACATTACCGACCGAGTAGTCATGATTTATCGACGGTGAGCTCGTTACTGTGAAAGCTGATAATCGTCTCGTATTATATGTCCCGTGTGCGCTTTTAAAATTTTTTTACTTTTCATTTTACATTCAATGGCGTTTAAGCAGATACAGCGAGAGTTTTCTCTAATTATAATGACAGAAAAAAAATTGATTGTCTTAGTGTGGTGACCAGGATATTATTGCGATTATACTGAGTATGATTTTATTTGATGAGGCAAATCATATTTGAGAAATTAAGTTTATATATTCATATTATGATACCAGCAAAACTGAATTTATATACGATGAAACGGAAGAAGGATGTCGTTTTGTTTGTAGTGTTTATATTATAAATTCAACTGGGATGTATAGAACCATATCGTGCTTCTGAATGTGATAGACTGAGAAAGATATACTTACTCTCGATTTGTTATCGTATATGCACACCTGCCGTCGTCCTGTTTCAGGACAATATAGCCACTATCATCCATCTAGAGATAGGAGAACACCAAAGGTCCTTCTTACGTTTCTTGAGCGCATTCTTCTTGGCAATGGGGAGAGAGGAAATATAATCGTGAATATTGCATTTCACTCGGACACGTTTCATTGTCCTTTCATGAAATAGCTTCTGTCTTATATGAAATAGCCTCATTTATATTTTTTTCATGACAACTTGTGCATGTAGATACAACTTCACTTGTATTTTTGATTCATGTGCGAATAATATAAAATTAAATGATAAATCTTTTTACCCGTTGGCACATGATATACATTATTATATATATATACATACATAAACTGTATATTGACTTGATCGTGTTCGTATTTGATATGTGATAAACCAATGTCAGCCACTTATTTGATTATATTTCCCCTATCATTTGTTACTTATACCTTTCGCTCGCTTCTAATAGATATTAAGTATATGTACCTTTGAGTTTATAATATATACTACAACTCTGTCCTCTTTCTGATAATGCTTTGCAGCAGTAAAATTGAATAAAAAATAAATAAATAGAATCAAGCTTTTATAGTTCGTAAATAATAGAGGAATCAATAAAATCTTGAATGCATCTCGTTATTCAATTTGCTCGACGATTCAACGACGAGTTGCCTGTGGCCGCGTCCTTCGTACGCGTTTCTTCGATGCATCTCTAACGGTTTGCCGTTAGCCAGAGCCAACTATATAATATATGTATATGTATAAACATATCGGTATAGATAGAGAATGAGTGCAAGAGGGAAAAGTAAAAGAGAATGTGCTGCGCCTCTGCGTAATTTACTTGTCCGGCCAACGGCGTTGTCTCGTTAACTCGCGATCGGGAATTAAGGAGATCGATCGAGGCATACGGTGAATCACTACTTGAGAGAATATATATATGTATGTATATGTATTTGTGTCGACGATGAACGTGTCCCTATGGAGAATCGATAAAGGAAATAGAGAGGGATTTATTTTATTCTTCATTGTTGGTCCACTGTATAAGTGATAGATAAAAATAAATTTTTTTTTCCTTCAACCCTCTTGCGCTTTGGTATTGCAATGTCATTCAATCAATAGATGATGCGTTTACACTGTACAACCCCTGTTGTCATTAAGACAGAGCTTAATTGGTGAATGTGCCAATATAACGATCGTAATGCCACTCAGTGTCGTTGCAATGTCAGTGGCGAGTAGAATCCTTCGTTTATTTCCAATAAACACCGTTAGAATTCTCTGTCGCGTATATATATTTATTTTCTTGATATTTGCGCACACTTCAATCCGCACTCGATGCCAATGTCGTGTGTAGTGCAGTGTCAGTTGGGTACAGAGCGTTAATTGGACGCGATAAATTTGCCATCTCTTGAGTCAAATGAAAATATTTATACAGGAAAATATGGCGTGTAGTGAATGTGTTATTTTATTTAGTGAAAGAATAAAGAAGCAACTTTTAAATGACGCTTTCACTTGCTCTGCAGTCCACTGTAAATGTATATAAACATTGTAAAATGTTGATTACGAATAAACATTAATTCAATATAAATACATTAATGTCGGTAGTTATGAGCCGATGAATGTCAAATTGAAAATTGTAATATTCATGTAATACATGGACTTGCAGTAATGACAGTGAAATGACTTCAATAGTTGATACGAAATATTGCATTAATATATATGAATATAATAAATATAATTTATCATATATAGTCACTCACAATTAAATTGAATATTTATATGTTCTTCTTGTATAACTATCGGGTGTTATATTAATTTACGCTTGAATTATTATAACATATATGATAAATAATTGTCTGGTAATATTATTTTATTTATTCAGTTGATTTATATCCACGAAAATTAGTTTCCTTTTGTTGAAGTAATTTGAAATAAATTTTCTTTAAATACCTACAGATTTAATAGCAATTTAGCTATATCGTAATCAATTCACTATTGATATTGATTGATATTATATGTGGTAAGGTAAATAGCAATAAAGAGAACGAGTAAAATGATTTATTCAATGTGCAGGTCGAGTGGGTCGCGCGTACGGAGCTCAAACCACTCGCAATTATCATACGACAGCCGATTAAAATTGCGCTGGACATCAATTTCCGTTAATTACATGAATTTTCATGTCTATCGACATATATATATTGCGAGATCAGTACAGTATGCTTCGCTACCATTTATATATAACTATTATAAACGTATCTTTTTATATATCTATACACGGGTAGTTATATACTATTTATTGGCGGTATTGGATGTAGTTCAATGAAAATGACGAAGGGGTAAAAAAATGTCTACGTGTCCTGACCCCTCGTATGGTTTTATTCCGGATGTTGTAGACGTGTGGGTAATCATTTTCTACCATTCAACGAACAATTTAACTGTAACACTCACGTGAACACCATCATTGACGTTGAAAGTGCATTTTATGATTTTTTTATTATGATTTCCTGATAAGTGTAGAGTTATTTTTTAAATTCTTTGATTGGGGATTTTTTTAATGTACAATGTGTTGTATTTTTTCTTTTTTGTGCTGTTTGAAAATTGAGGAAAACTATCAATTAGTCGGGGAAAATTTTGTATAAAAAATTACTTGTATATGTTGATGAGGAGAATCATTGAATTCGATGAGTTTTTGAACGTTTTATTATGGTAAA
>JAQQBR010000002.1:10296078-10317153 GCA_030347285.1 Microctonus hyperodae
AGTTACTTAGTTTTCGAGATATTTCGATTGCACAACTAGCTCTGCTCTACTCTATTATATGCATATATGTGTATGCGACTGCATACGTAATATATTATACATTAATTTACGATAATTGTGTACAATCGGATAATACCTCATACATAATCGTGTCGTCAATGCTGCAGACATGGCCTGCTGCTCCGTGACAACAATCTTTATATACTTATAATACCTGTGTGTCCCTTCGTAATTAAAGTCGAGCTAATGAAGATACCCATTACAAGACAATACTTACATATATAACATGCGGTAGGAGATTTTGTAACTCACGCAAATGACTTGAAGACATCAAGAATCGTGATTGTATGTAGTGTGTGTTGATGTTTAATTCAAGTTGAACATTGTTCCTTGAGTTAATTTTTTTTTTTCTTTAGACACATAAGAAACATATCAACAGAAGATGAAGATGAAGATAGAGAGGTCGGGAAAAATAAAAAGCTAGCTTGAGCTGAGAAAGAAGAAAGCCGCGCGCGTCGGTGGTCGTTAACACCTACCCGGACAAATCACTCGATTTTCTTGGGCGATTTTCCCGCGGCACGTCCGGCAAATAAGGAAACACGATGTATCACCCGGGGGAGACGACAAGACGAGGATGAAGGGCGCGTACGAGGTTGTGAGCGGTATATAGCAAAGCGAGAGGGGAGAAAAAAAAAAGGGAAAAATAAGAGAAGAGCCGAGTGATGAGAAGTGAGAGGAGAGGTGGTTTACTGCTTGCCGGTAATGACGAAACAGATGGCCTCCTGCAGGATGGGAGAACGCGTATTGCGACTTTTGTTTTACGTTCTTTGTCTTTCCCTCTTGCACTTGGTTTTGCTCTTGCTTTATCCAGTGAACTCGAGCGTCGACGAGCATCAATGTCCCACAGGAAGAGAGACGAAGTAAAAATAAGTAAAGATACGAGAGCGTTGATGAAGTGCGGCCATTATTGGGTACGGGACAAAACCTAGTTGTTCGCTCAGCGACTTTATTACTCTGTGAACATACAGCCATCAGACTAGAAATACTATGTATTATATATGTATACCTACATAAAAAAGAAAACTCTACGGATGTGAAATGTCTTTTCTTAGAGGCATCAATTTTACTGTTTAGTTTTTGAAAAATCGTTAGAAATAAATAGAAAATTTTTTATTTCATTTCTTGATGCAAAATAAAATGCAAAGAAAAATTTCTTTGTCTATTCCAATTAATAAATTTCATATTGGCAACAACACTCCTTCTATACATTTATAAATATATATATACATGTTTCTGTATATCTGTCTATTTTTTTTTTTATTCAAGTCGCACGCGAGGAGCCGCGCGCTCGCGTGATGAGACATTGTGATAGCGCGTCGCCTCTTGGCGCACGAAAGGCACTTGAGCATCAGCCGTATAGTAATGTACAGTAACACACCAGTAGCGACACAGAGAGACCGCAAACGAGATTCGTGCAGAAGCTTTTTCTAATTTTCTATACCACCAAGTTACACTGCATACTTATACGTATGTATAATGTATATAAGCATTGAATTTTTCGTTACCCTCTCGTGATCTCACCAATCAGCGTCAGAAAGATAGGAAGAGAGTCCAGAGATCGTTGATGAGGAAAAAAAAAACAATTTCACATGTTATGTGAAATAAAAAAAAAATACAAATAAATAAATGATATGTCTATATGGTGAGAAATATACATTTTGCGTTGGCGGTTAATGACTCATCGATTTACTACGAGAATATATAATATATTTATAACAGAATATCGTGTGCGCAATGATGCGTTGAGTGAAAATAAAAATGAAAATTTGTCTTAGACACCTTGATGCACATACAGAGAGTTTATTAGTCTTCGTTGACCCGGACACGCGCTCGCGCATCTGCACGATGGTTCTGTATACAGTCTTTCATCCTTTTGTATATATACATATGAGCGTCTTGCGCATTCTGCAGTCCCGTTTTCCATCCACGGAAGGCCACGGCGATAAGCCAAGAATTTTTGCGACCAAACCGGCTTTCCAGTGGCTTGTCACGCCTCTACTCAATTCTTATTATTTTTCTTACTTTGATTTTTTCATTTTATTCTCGATCTTTCTCCTCCTTCTCGCATCTCACATCGACATAGATTATCGCGCTGATTCTCGTGAGTCATCGCGCCACAGTTGCCATCGAAGGATTCCCCCCATGTGAGATGTTCTGCAATAATAACCATCAAGAATAATGATGATCACAGGAGGACATATATCGGTCTTCTCATTTGCCACAAGAGGGCATTGATCCATTGCATCTATATACGTATATATATATATAGAATACAGATAGATACATGTGTATATATGTGCGCTGAATATATACGAATTCAACCGCCACGCAATGTCGAGAGTCATCCGCGCATCGTTATACAGTTCTCTATCTGGCATGGAAATATAATCGTACATAGTCAGCGAGTACATTGGTATATAAGTGCATAGAATGCATTGAAGATATATATAAGCGCTGAGGATAGAATCAAGCGATGGAATAACCGTGCAACGATCCACGCGTTCCGCCGTAACGAAGCATTCATGCATCGTTTCTCGATTCCGATCTGATCCGCGCACGCGTTCAAGTATGTGTGTTTGCCTCGCAATACAAACTCTCGTGACACTTTGCCGCAGATTCCATGGTACTTTTTATTTACACATCCCTCGTGGCGATTGGAATGAGGATGAAAGGAAAAAATAGTTAATCATAATTTAGGAATTTATTGAAAATAAATATAATATACTTTGGAGCCGGGGATTTAACAGAAAAAAATGTAGAGGTTAAATATATATTTTTTGTTTATTTATTTATTTTGTCATTTTGTTAATCGGAGCATTGCGGACAAAATGTCGTAGACTTGGCGCTACAGTTTAACTGGCGCGTTATACATGAAAAAAAAAATTTTTTTATGAGCGGTTTACGAGCGTTGTAATCGCCTTCGCGAGTAACACAATACAGGCTAATTATAGAGCAAGCCAAACGGGGATGCCTCTCAACTTGTATTATAAACGTTGGTGCACACGTAAACCTCTGCAGACTTTTACGCGTCATGCATCATATTTTTCTTTTTGTTCTCATATTTTCACTTTTTTTTTTGTGATATTTTTTTATATCTTCAAACTATATATACATCATTCATTTTTAATTCATGTCACTAATGCACTTCAGCTCCTGTATGAATAAATTTTTACATTACATGATCGTTATTGTTGCGCAACGTTTTACATCAGCATCGAAACAAAAGATACAATTTTTCGCTTTTGGTGGGTGACGAAGCGATTCCAATGACCCTCTTGTTTCTGCTGTAAACTAGGCACGAGGGAATTCCTTGCTAAGAAGCATGTGATTAATGATATCCAGCATCAAAAAAAGATCACGTTTCATATATGTGTATACAGACTTTTCATCATTTTTGCTCTGCCCCATAGCATATTACACACACTGCATCGTCGACAATTAAAATCAAATTAATTCAGACTTAAGGAGATCGTAATATATAATTTATTTATCTCAAATCATCATTACTATTATATACGTAACGTGAAATTTATTAAGTTTACAATAAATAAAATAATTTGACACATACATATTTATATATGTACGAGTGATGTGAAAGTCAACGAGTCGCTATATGAGCTTTACAAGGAGTAATATTTCAAAGCAAGAATTTGTACCGGGAAGTAATTTTAACAAATGTATACGACAACTTCTACTCATTTGTCACAACGAAAATGTCACGCCCGCGCGTTAATGAGTGACACGGCTATAACGAACAGATTCAAAAAATTCTTCTTATTCATCCTCTCTACCAACACTTTATCCTGCCCCTATCAATGATGACATCTGGAATCTATTCATTGTCAAAGGAATTTATTTTCCGTTTATTTTTTCAAAGAAAAAAAAAACCACAGTCGAAACAATTTTTTCTCCCTCTCTCTAAGCATATAGTATATAAATATGGATCATTTTTATTCCAGAATCAGCGGGAATAAATAAAAAGGGGTTGAGAGGTAGAGTCCATTGGGATTGAGAGCGATGTTTGCAAGGAGCAAACGGTGCTAATTAAAATCCCGTAGTCAAAAGAGAGAGAGAGAGAGAGAGTGAGTGAGTTGGTGAGAGATAGAAAAAGAAAGGGAGAGATATGGATAGATGAAGGGTGAATGAGAAAGAGAAACTCAGAGAGCTGGTAATCAACGAATGCCCACCGGCTTATTGGGAGGATGGTCAACGAAGATTGGTGGGCAGGGAGGGTGGAGTATGTATAAGTCTCTTTTACCGACCTTCCGGTTCAAATCAAGCGTTGGTGATGTCGCCGGAGGCGTTCGTCTGTCGCGTTTGCCCAACGACTTTACCCTTCAACTAAAATTCATGAGTATTCTCTTAACATATTTTGCCATTTTTATATGTAGAAATAATCAACTTTTGTTTTTAATTTACCACATCGCACATGCGTTTTAAAATTTTTTTATTATCATATTTATGAATGAGTCAAATGTTATTGTTGGTGGTTTTATTTAATGATTTCATTATTTTTACATTTTATTAAAGCGCTCCAGGAGACAAGTCTAGAATCCATTTCTTTATTATTTTTTTCGCCATGAGTTTATAACCTGAAAAAATGCGCTGGCGTTGAAAGAATTTTTTAAACGCACATGGACGCACTCTCGCTACTTGGGCGTCCTCCTGTTTTATCTCCTTCATTTTTTGTGTGTTATATATATTTATGTATGTATAGCGCTGTATATGTATACATATATTTCGCCTCAATATCTGTCTCGATGTCGAACACACCGAGGAAAGAGATTCCGTCGTCGTTTCTATTAATAATCCGCGTTAAGAGCTCGCTCGTGGCGTCACGATGACGGGTGTTGGGATGGATGGTAGTTGGTTTGTTTGGCACATACGATTCTGTCAGTTGACAAACACGCGAACATGACACTTAGATATATGACGATGAATAGATTGAGGTTAGAAGATGAAGCGAGTGACTAATAACAGTAATAGCGAATGTTTGGGGACAAGCGACAGAATTAAATCACTGTTGGCGTTTGTTTATACAGACTGTTATTCATCGACAATTCTTTATTTGTATTGTATATACAACTATGTATATGTATACATGGGTGCAAAAAGTCATTCTTTAAATAGAATCGATGACAAAAGAGATGAGAGTATAGAACGTATGCGGGATCTTGCAAGATTTATCATCATTTAATGGAGCAACAAGATCGTTAAAAAGTTACGGGGAATATGGGAAACATTGTCAACGGCTTTGTCGAAGTTTTGTCAACATAGACTGCTTGCCAACAGCTGGTTAGGACTGTTTGGGTGGTTATTTTGAAATTTAACGATGCTCTGATGTACACAGGAAATTATTTTGAAATGTTTTCATGTTGAAATTATAAATAACGTGTAGTGGATTAGTTTTAATTGTTTAACAGCATTTCTATAATTTTTTTTAAATTCATTTTCAAGTTATTCTTCGTGAATATTGAAATGCGCAATACTGAATATTAGTAATCACTGTCTGTATAATTATTGAATGTCATGACGCATCAATAAACCCTTATTTAGGTTGTATACCATGAAATTATTTCACTATAGAATTTGTAAAGCAATTTTGTTGGAGTGAAATAAGTCGAATTAAGTTGAAGACGCGATCAGCTTATTCCATCACGATGAACAATCAACTAATAATATAATGCGATTATACGATTTGCAAATTTAATTATATCAGACGTAAAATTATTATAATGACGTAAAATTTTTATTCGAAATTATTTAATTGTTTGTGTTTGAGGCTAAAATAAAAAAAATAATATTTATACATATGTATGGAAACAAAGTTCAATCAATGCTATAAGTGCAGAAAGACGCTCGATCATCGCACAACACATTGCGTGATCCTAATCAAACGTTCGTCACGGTGTAATTAATAACGAGAAAATGTCTGAGTTGTGGGTGCGGTCCAAGTTATTGCGTTTCGAGAATAACGAGAAATTAATTCGACTTATATACGTCTGACAATACATTCTATTTAGTTGAGTGCGTGTTCTTTCCGTTTATTATTCTCCTTTGACAAAACTCTCCACTAATCATATCATTGTGGTATTTTCATTTATTTATTTCTCGTACTATTCTTCCTAATGAAAAAAATATTAGTTTAATTTGTAAAATTGAGATTTATATATTTTGTTATTTCAGGGTGAGTACTTTTACACAAATTTACATAACAACCAATAATCGTACATACTTCGATGAGGCAATTTTACTGCCACCACGGTGGCGGAGAAGGAGGATCAAGCGGAGGATCAAAGCGGCACGACCAAATTACCGGGACGTGCGACACGATAGTCGTGGTAGCCACTTTGTGTAAGTTGCTGTTTTCGATCTTTGAGAGGAATTCTTTTATAGTCACTACTACCTTTATTTTATACATGTATATACATCGGAGAGTATTATGGGGACTAGGTAGTATATATAGAGAAACGTCTCTTTACCAAGTATTTTCCAAGAGTAAACGCACGACGACGTATATTCCAGTTGGTCAATTTCCCACGCGATAATTACCGTCATTCTCCCTTAAGTCGAAGGCTGGACCCTCGTTCCAGACGATTGGACACAACGCGCCTCAGATCGGGCTTTGGTAATTACTTTTGTCCAATTTTTTTTCTGTGTTTTTTTTTTTCATCAGTAGAAAGAAAAATCAATAGAACAAAAAAAAGATCAGCTATGGAAAAAAATTATAAGAACGCAAGACGACTCGAAGATGTCGATATTATATTGGCGGGGTTGTAACACGCGCAAAGTCTGTGGTTGACGTCGATTAATCACTTGGTCGCTTGTGCTGTAGTCAACGACGCAATGCTGACTTTGCAACCGTGCACCACTAATATCAGTCTGTTGCTGTTTGCCTGTATCATATCAACGGATAATTGAAAGATATTCTAGCTGAAAAGTTTCCTGTGATTTTTTTTTTGTATTGTCATTATGATACAGTATGGCGAGTGGGCACTGCTGTGTTCAACGATTGTCGAGTGACTTGCACGACGCGATATAACGACACAGCGAATGACGATTCAGACGATATGAGTGTTTGCGTGTCCAAATGAATTGAACTGACATCAGCATCCTAATAGAAAGCGCACATTCACCTTCATTCCAATTGCAAGCAATTTGCTATCATAGAATATAAATATTTTTTGTTTTTAATTTTTTTTTCCGCATTTTATATTAATTTATTTCACCGGCTGAATATACACAGCCATCTGTACACCTAACAAATAGCAACTCTCTCTTCTAGCGTCTCTTCAACGACTTTGCCGTTATTAATAATAGCTCCGATCGTGGCATTTTGCTCCCACGGGGGGTTTAAGTTGGTCCACTATCGACCAACTTAGTATACGAAAACATTCCGTCGTCGATTTACTTTCCAGAATGCGCCCGGGCGCGGTTAAACGTTGACGTATTTAAGGGAGATCGTAAAGTATATCTATTTTCGTGTACTACTTGCGTTGCCACTCGACCCCGAGAGGTTATGTATAGGCAACGAAATAATGTGTGTTTACATTTTTACACTTTATAATCGACAAATTTCCCAAATAAATAACAAGTAAAAAATTTTAAGCAAAAAAATAAATAAATAACTAAGGTATTTATGAAGACGCAGAGCTTGATATACAAAAGGAAAAAATAAATAGTAGAATGACTGTGATTCAAAGCCAATGTAGGACACAAACAGAAGACACCTGAGATGTATCTATCAAGATGTCAGATAATAAAAATATCTATGAGCATATCTCATTTCCCGTAGATGGTATATATATCTAACTGCGTCTTTGCGTCGTTGCATCCGCTCTTTGGCGTCTACTATATCGGAATTGCTATCGCTCGACTCCAAAGCCAAGAAAAGAAGTAGAAAAAGAAAGATAAATAGGATAGAAATGAAGAGAAGAAGAGAGTGGATATAAGTTCTCGCAGTGGCTTGGGTAGATTCACTCTTCGAACGTGCGCTACGACAAGGAGTTATGATATCGGCGCCGATCGCTGCGCCAAGTGAAAACACGGTGGCGTGAGTAATATAGAACCACAGAGTGATCTTTTACGGCGGGCAATATGTATAGCCTGAGTGGTGGGGGCGGTAAGAGTGAGGGCTAGCTATATGGATATAATATAGTGGGAATGGAATAAGAGGGGAAGAAATGATCCACGCTGTACGTTCAAGATGGCTATCGTGTCTCTCTTAGTTCATGGCAAAATCCTGAGGAATAGAAGAGGAAAGATGTGAGAGGGTCAAGGCGAGGCGCGATCCCGGAGCAGTCATCGTTCCTTCTTGTAAATAAAGAGTGCAATGGCTACCAGTGCCAATTCATTCGTTCACAAAAGTCCTCTCAGGCAACCAACATTGGCATCTCACTGATTTGCCATTTGCTCTAGGCAAAGGAATTCTATTCTTGATTGAGACTTGTACATCGAGTATATTTATTTATTTTTTTTATTTTCCGTTTTTTTTTATAGACATTGCTGTAATTTCAATTCTCTGATATCATATGCAATCCATCACCGTGCACAGTGATAGAAATAGGACGTGCGGATTGACTGTAGCCACATTAGAATCACTATCATCATCATCCTTTGAAATTCGATTTAGGTTGTGGTTTTGCTACTGTTTTCATTTGATTACGCATCGAATAAAAATGCACCTGCTCCGACACTTTACCAAGCTATCATATGGCAATTTGAACGGTCACAAGGTATAACAAATGCATTGTTGAGAACAATAACTTGGCCACCAAAAGAACACTAGCAGCTGTTGTTTTTAGCCCATCCGCGATTGATCTTAATCCAGATTGGCACCTTCTTCCATCATCAATGTAGAGGATAATCAAAACCGAAACCTCCCGACTTTATTATCGACGGTCATTACCTCACTCCTGTCCTCTTTGACCCCCTTCAAGAGCAAACTGATACATAACCAATAATATGGGTTTACTCGTGGATTATTATTGCGGCGCTCGTTTCCACACGGCTATAGGGCGGCACTTGGCATGCACACACGGAACGACTACGATTTGAATGATTGGACGTTGCGTATCCGCAGGCTTTAAAATACGATGGTAGAGGCAATAACAACTCTCCTTCATCATGATATAGACACGCATCTGGTCCGATGAATCCATGCATTGTATTATAAAACGTCAAACAAATTTATTCTATCAAATTTGCGTAGCTATTAGTCATGGAGTTTATCGTCAACAAAGTAGTGGTTCAACCACTACGTTGTTCATTTTTTTAAACTTTGGTTAAACACTATTAATCATAATTTCAATTTATTTCTGCAATCTATAGAGCGATAGTATTATAGTTAATACATCGAATATTGCTTCTGAATATATTTTTAATTTTTATTTTATATTTTATTTTCACTTTATTTATCACGCAGAATTTTAGTATTAATATATTTTACTTTATTGTGTGCTTATAAATACAGGACTTTTGTTAGTTTGGTGGAATTATTTTGGTTTGTTTGTGTACAAAAAATTTTATTCAATAGTGGTAAAGTAATGAATCGGCGATTTTTTGTGTCCACAATACTGATGATGATATTGCGCTCAGTTAAACTTATATTCGGATGGGTAGTTTGGCCGCGCACTAGTTGTTGTTCCGCTTCGACAGTCATCACCCTCTTGGCATCACTGTCCACCGGATACTTCCGTTTTCCGCTACAATCCCGCGATGGCAGAGGATGATCGTCTTCTTATTGCTTTTCTTATGACCATCTGAAAAAGAAAGATAGAAAAGAATTAATTGAAATGATATTACATTGCTTTGTTCTTCATTTAAATGCTAGTATAAATAATATTTTATAATCGATCAGACAATTTAATTGGGTCGGTTTGACTTTGAAGTTCGGTGAGATGATTGATCATTGCTGGTTCTGCTGTTTGAATTCTTTTTACTATTCACTTGATACAAAGCAATTCGAAGACCCTTTGCAGTCGGAGGTTCACTGGGATCCATGTAAGAGTCAATTAGACTATAGAGCTCAGTAGATTTAACAGCAGCAATGTCTAATTTTGGTCGTGGTGGTTCAGGTAAAATTGAGAATTTTATATCAAATTCTGCAATATCAGTTTCAGGTGTTTTTAGTTTTTCTGCATGAGCCATTTTTTTGACATGCTCTCTCGTTTTTATAATTACATTTTGCCATGCAATTATTTCATCCTCGCGATTAATTTCACTTGTTGTATTTTCATTGTATATATTATTTGAGTTTTTTGTAAATTGGTTTGAGTTATTAATAATATTTGAATAGTGGTTCATTTGATACTTGAGCTCTTGATCTTTGAGTGCTTTAAGAGAATCTTCATATTCGGGAGTGGATGGAAGTATTGATGAATGGTCAGACAAATTAATAACTCCTGATGGTGGTTCTTTTATTATTTTCATTTCTGTTTTTTCTAAAGATTTGGTAGGGTTTTTATTTGATTGCATAACGCTATCGAACCTCGAGATTTCATTTTTAATGGTGGCTTGACGTTTTTCAAGTTTCATTGGTTCCAACAAATTGACGCCCCATTTTTGTTTGAGAACATACTTTGGGAAATTTTCTTCTATATTTTGCTCAGTTTCAATTTGTTCATCAGAAAGTTTTACACCCCAGTCGACTTTCATCCCGTGTTTTTTTCCCTTATTTTCTGAAATGTTGCTCATCTTTTCTTTTTGACTATTTGGATCGTGAATTGGTAGCTTGCGATTCTTTGAACCATGATCTGCTATACCACGGACCGATAAATTTGTATATTTATCTATCCATTGAGTATGTTCATTCCTCATGTCTGCTGCAATATTATGAAATGGAGAGAAATAGAACTTGTCGAAGTGTTAATTTTGTTTTTAATACCTGATGAATTTCCAAATATGTTTTTTAATTTAGAAAAAGGACCAGATTTCCTGTCATTTTTAGCTGAGGTTGAGTATGTTGTCAAAATTTTACTTTCAAAGTTTCGAAATATTCCATTTTTTTTTAGGCATTCACTCCAACATTTTACTCTCACATACCGAAAATTATTCATAACGAAAAAAATTTAATTTCCCTTTTCCGTGATGACTACATAATTAATTAATCATATGTCGTTTTTCCATGATTGTATATTGTTTTTTTATACGTCACGAACTTCAGCATTCATATTATTGACAGGAGGAATAAAATTTGATTACGAAAGTATAGAAAATAGGGTGCGCAGAAGTGGGAAAAGAGCAAGCTTTTGAAGAACAATGTTCTACTGACGTATTACGAGGTGTCGAATTTCCAACACGATCTCTTAACTTTGGTTAATCATTACCAAAACTTTTGCCCTCCGGAGACTGTGCGGCCACCCTCGTATATTCAATAATAGCATAATGGACATACTAGTTCTCCCTCAATATTGATTTATAAGTGTGTATAAAAGTGGTAGTTGACAAAAGGAGATTTCTCATAACATCTATAAGACATTTGAAATATCAAAGTTATATTTGATTTTTATTAGTGGTAATAAAAGAATATCAAGTGTCGTGTAAAATAAAAAGGCCATTGAGAGGTGAAAATCGCAATGGTCATTCGGGCCACGTAGTCGGATAACAGTATGGATAAAAGTTTAAGATACGTTATCGCATGAATTCGTGGGACATTAAAAAAAACGCACGTGTCCTTAACGGTGGTAAGTCGATGCAATTTTAAACGGGCTATTTCCACTCCCTCCAATCGTTTCAAAGAGGTTAAGAAACGGGCGTGACACATGTCCCCAATGCTGCTACACGAATTCTCGACTGCTGTTCTTGGAATACCAAATAAGTAGGAGAGAAAAAAAAGTTTAATCAATTCAATAGAATTATTTATAAACACACGAACAATAAACTAAATAACATTATCATGAGGATACATGATATTACTTGATGTCATTATAAATAATATTATTTTTTTATTAGCAATATGTTATAAATGTAATTATTAGTAAAATAGTATTGAGAAATGTATGAGTGTGTTATTCCATAAGGACATTATAGATATTTTTTGGACGGACCAACAAGCCAGGACATTAAAGCAATAAATTCTATGGTCCCCAGTGTCAAATAGCGGGGTCGTGCCTATGCCAATTGTATAAATTGGCTATGACAAAGTTACCGTGCTTGTCTTGCGTCCATTTCTCGCGCGACGTCACACACTCTTTCTCCTCTATTCACCCTCGGCATTTACTGTCTCCAAGCATCTTTATATCTTGTGGGCACATAGATTTTCCTCAAGTCGCCAGGGAAAGAAAGAAGCGACCAATCGTAGTTTACGGAACGCACGCTTACTGCAGGTGTGTGTTAGGCGCCGCCGTTTGGGTTTATCCCTCGTGATCGTTTGAGACATCGTTCCCATGAGACCTCACGGAGGTCTAGAACGTGATGTTCTACCTTTGCCTTTCGCACATTTTAGTGTTACCGTCCAAATACTGAATATATACACTCGATTGATTCATTTAGATTATATTGAGAATGGATAAATAGAATGGGAATAATAAAAATTTCATAATCTTTCGTATAATTATTATATGAGGTGAAAGCAATTCTGCTTTTGAATGAGAAATAATTGGTGTGATTGAATAGAAGGGGAGAAAAAAAATCATTTTTACTGTATTACCAATGCGAGAACGCAACTTGATGGGAAAGAGTGCTCGAGGGATCTGAGTTTACATTCACGAGCTTGCTACATCCCCTAGCGCTTTCGCGGTGGGTCGAATGAAACCGCTCGTTTATCAGCAACCGACTACAGTGAAAGCGACACCGAGGGCTGTACGCGCGACGAATAACAAATCCTCTCTCCACATTGCTATACGCTTTCCACAAAGTACTTTGCCCTTAGTATAAGCTATAGTGTATCTGTATACGTAGATATATCCACACATACATGTATTCAACATAACATGTAAAAAAAAAAAGTTTCGACTCGTCGATATCTCGCGGAAACGATTGACCCGCACCGGACCTCATTTATCCAGTCGACGATAGCGCACATTTTTTTTATTTTCAATCCACTCAGAGTACCAAACTTCCCTCCAACCAATAGAGACTGACCAATAGCTTATGGGAATTGCTGAAATGAACAGCGCGACCTGATATACCTCTGCTATCCTACCTATAGCTTTTGAAATACTTTCCTAAATCCCATATACATACACGTATATACGTGTCCTGTACGTAAAATTTTCTCTTGAGTTGAATTCGATTGAGTACGACATACGTGAATTGATGTGTGTTTGAATAGCTCTAGGCTATTTTCAATTGCACCTGATCCAATTTATTTGCCTATAGGTCAAGTGAGAATCCACCCTTGTCAATGGGGTAAATATACAGAACCCGTGCGCCTTGTCCCATCAAACTCAAAGCAGAAAATGCGCGCGGTACATGGCACATTGTAGCTCCTTGTCGCCCCATTTTGCAAGTGTCGTCATTGTGCTGGGCTAATTTGTCAGTTGTCGAGTTAGCGTCCTCGAGGGGATTGCCACGTAGAGAACGGAGGCAGGGAAAAGGTTGTGAGAGGTGGTGTCCCACCCCATTTGGCACGAGCCTTGGTATAATCAACCGGTGAATATCTAAACTGCGCGCCTTCGGAGCTTTTATATACATATGTATATATACACATATACACCATCCGAGAGTATCTCGTCTCGTTTTACCCCTCACCTCACCAATTCCCTTTTACCTCGTCCTTTACGCTCATTTATAAAGAAGAGTTTCGCTGTTGGCACGCGATTGATCGTGTCAGCTTTCACTTTTCCATTGAGAGGGTGGTTATGTATAGAAACATATAATTTCAAAGTGTAATTTTCAAAATCGATGCTTTGAAATTCTGGAGGAAATATCTTCAATTTTTATTCTCTATAAATATACATTTAAACTTTATCTATTATAAGCCACTCAAAAGATTTGCCACATTTGAAATATTTCATTTTTCAAGCACTTAAACACTCTATCAAAGAGTTTTTCGAGTTTGTAATGAGATAAACTTTAGAAAAGTGGCTAGTTAATGCAAGACAGTTGGATAATATCTATCTGTAGTTGTCGCAGAGGGAGTAGATGAGCTCTCGTTTCGGGATTTCGAGGCTTTGTAGTCATCCATTTCCAGGCTGAACTGACTCCCCTGCTTACATTATTTAAATAAACAAGCACAGGGCCAGGAGCGAAGATTGGCTGTTGCTCGCTTCCAGTCTATGTCTCCCTCTTTCTCGAATCCACTCTCTTTCTAGTCTCTCTCTATCGTGCTTTTCTTCTTCCTAGCTATATTACCTAAATCTCTTTCTGTCTGCGTCTTTCACCCATCGGTTCGAGTTCGCGATGTGCTTCAGTGACGAACAATTACCTCCCCCCCTCGACATGACAAACGAAGGGAACGTGCATTCGCCTCTTGTAATGAATTTTAAATTGGCTCGCATTCATAATGGAATTGCGATGACAGTTGAGGCAAATTCACAGATGACACAAGAATATATATTTTATTTCATGTGTACTATATCTGTAAGACTGAGTCAAAATATATACAAACATATTTATATGTACAGTATTTTTGGATGATAAATTTGTTTTTAGAATACAAACAGATTTTATATGGTTATATTTAAAAATAAATGGCCATGTGGTGAACGTCTGGTACAAATTGATAAATATATATTACTGATGAGTCTTAGCATATCTACGCGCATATCTTCTTATCTTTTTGTTCTTTTTCTTTCATCTTTATTATTGCAAAACTAATAATTGATAAATTCAATTCACTTTGTTTTATTTTTTGACATTAAGTTTCAATTCTTTTTATCTACTGATAATTTTATTTTTATATATTACTCAAATAATATTTATAATGATCGATTGAATTTTCACCGTTGACTCTGTAACGTCTTCCATATAGACAATATCCTCGAGTAAATGGCTATAATGGTCCACATAGGGTTTGTGGTAACAAGTTTGGAGTCAGCTACCAGTGATACACACCGGAATAGTATGGCTTAATGCCTCTAGGGGATTCGGTGAGTTCGTAACTATATACGTACACCGACACAATTACCATGCATCTCATTTCCTTGGCTTGCTGCTCACCTAAAAGGTTTCAAAATATATGTATATATATGTACAGTCATTAATAATAGCAGTTTCGTATTGTCAAACCAAAACGTAACTTATTAATAAAATGCTGAAAAATCTGGGGAAAAATAATTTTACGAGAGGATAATGGATCAATTTAAATAAATTTCATGATGAGGACGGATATGGAGCAACCCTTGCCATTGAGTTGAAACTTAGTATCTTATAAAAGTCAACAGAGCCGTTGAATTTGTCAGTCTCTGAATAAACCTGGTTCGCGGTTTTTTTTTCCCCGACTTTCAAACTGACGAGGGTGAGTTGGCCCGTCTTCTGTGCGAGATTTAAAACAATTACAAGAAGCTGGGGCGACTTGATGGTTTGGGATATATACATTGGTAAGGGAGAGTTAATCTTGAGGGCGGTTTAATTAAAAGTGGTGCCAACTGACGGGTGGCCATCGATCAACACTTTCCTAACTTGCTGGAGACATTTTATCAAATATTATACTTGTTGGAGTTTGTCCCAAATCATAAAATGCCCCATCAAATGAAATATGCTTCTATTATTTTGTGTTTGAACCCTCAATCAATCATCCAACATTAGGTGAAAAATCAGTATATGACAGAATAAGTCAGAGTATATGTATATATAGATGGGAATATGTGGGGAGAATAGTCTGTTTACAAGGATCGTCTTGGAATTTGGAATGTGTCCGACGGGAAACACGCGCGTCAGATGAGAGTTGGTAAATGGCATCCAAGATGCGCATGGAACGTCAATGGGAATGTCCAGCAGGTGACGTTTCTAACGCCTGTCGCTTTGTCACTCCCTATAATTTACAGCCGTATTTCTCCTGATCTCTCCGCCAAAACACCCTTTGGACGTCTTTCAAACTCCTTCAATCGGAACTTTAAGTTGGTTTATATATGTATACATATAATATATAACGACTGGAAAATAAATCGCAAATGGCCGTCGAGCATACCCTCTGAACGTGAAGGAATTGTGCGTTAGAGTAAAAATCGTGAACGGATTAAAAACGAAATCTCTAAAACATATATAAAGCAAAGCAATCGGTCGAATCGCTCATTTTCTATTTCATTCGTTCACATTTTGACTTTACCAAAAGTACACTCTGCCTATATCTCGCAAGTTCCTTTGAAAAAGATTGTAGGGGTTAGGAACACATGAAGCTTTTCCTCCAATTGGAAGGTCTTTTGATCGTCCTGTTGAGCTTCTAGTTGGCTTTGGTGAATTTGTTTTCTCCGCATGAAAGCGAAATACAAATGCATGTATAGTAAAGTAAAGCAAATGTTTTTTTTTTGTTTTATCTTTTATATGCTGTTTGCTTAAAAGCACCATGTGCATGTTGGTGGTCGGAAGAGAAACGAAAAAGGATCGTGGGACCTCGCGTGCACCATGGTCATCCCTCGTTCAGGAGAATTTATGCTCGTTGTCCCTAAACCATTCTAACTAGTCCACCCACTTACTTACTCACAGGCCCCAAAGACTATGGTGGCTGCACGCGGGCTATTCCCTTCCCTTATGTTAGAGTTGGAATAACGGGTAGAGAGGGTGCGAGGTTTGCCAACAAACACCCTTAAAATATCACCGCTCGTGTTTTATCGCGTTCGTATATTCTTATATACCGCACACAGTCTCCAAACTTTTTTTCCTTTTCTTTTTTTATCCTTCTTCGCCACCACCAATAACTTTATCCGACCCTCTAAAAGTACGGAAGCCCACACGGATATGCAGTCCAATCGATTTGAAAATCTCTCTCCTAGGCGGATATATGTAAAATGGGGGCATTTACATACCCAACTATTTTATCGTTCGCGACTTCTAAGCGTCTCTAGTAACCCCTCGTTGCTACTGCAATATCTCGCGCAATCTTCATTCACAGTCTGAATGTTGGAGTGGACATTGGTCAGGAAGTGTTGACGGATTTATGGTTATCCGTTAGTGGTGTAAATCTTTAGAACGCGCATGGGATCATGAAGAGATTTCCAACTTTTTCATTACAGATAAATTCTTCCGTTGATTTGTGTGTTCCTTAAATTTACTAAGAATAATATGCTGCTATTTCGTTGACAGAGTAAAGTACTCTGACTGAATTACTTTTGTCAAAACTACACCTTAATGGTATAATCGTCGGTATAGTGCATATATACCTTCACCCTCTTTCAAAGTCTTAATGAACCGCAAATGCGTTGTTTTAACGACGCCGTTAATATTTAACCAAATATTCGGGTGTAGTGCCATGGGCATTTACGTTAAGAATAGGGGGTCAAAGATATGGCCCAATGTAGAAGGTATCTCGGCTTCTTGGTCAATAGCATCGCAGTATCATGATTCTTGCGCGTGGAATTGAATATCGTGCAATTCATCCCTTGATTCTTATAGCTGAAGAATAAGTTTGCGGGAGTCATCGAGTGATAGAGAAGTGATCCAAA
Source organism: Microctonus hyperodae (assembly GCA_030347285.1). Classification (NCBI taxonomy): domain Eukaryota; kingdom Metazoa; phylum Arthropoda; class Insecta; order Hymenoptera; family Braconidae; genus Microctonus; species Microctonus hyperodae. The sequence goes on from JAQQBR010000002.1 coordinate 10,313,682, forward strand.
GGCTTTTGCTCAGTCTTCTCAAGTCTCTTCTCTTCAAATCCCAGGTCTTAATTGCCTCTATTTATGCCCCTTTGGCTTCCGATCGGCCGCGCTGAGAGTTACGTGACATGTTTATGAAGAGAGTGGTAAAGGCACTAATGCTCGATGCCCTCAATCAAGCTATCGCACTCACTTTTCCTGCGGGCACAACTTCTATCTATCTTTTTCTATTTATTCAGTCTATCTTCTTTTCCCGCTTCACTCCTCCCTCAACGTCCACTCTTGCTCGACGGGAGTGTATTGATCTTTGGGGGCGCTTTGATCTACCAAAGGGGTCTTTGCTCTCTTTTCTTCATCATGTTCGCTCTCTTACACTTATTCTTGCGTCATATACTACTGCTATTTCTATCGAGTACAAATATAGATATATTCCTAAGTTACCCATGTATTCAACTATGTGTATACATCCACATTTCTCTTCACTTCTTTTATTCTCACGTAACCTTGCGAACATTTGCCGACTAAGTTTATCAGGGACTCCCCAGTCTTTCGTCTTCGAAAGCGACAGAAGTGGCGGCGTCATTACAAAAATAAGTTCGCAGTAGAATTGAGCTAGTTAAGAGTTGTCTGTCCTATAATTCCGTATATTTATTGTATCGAAAATTAGATTAATTTTATTTTATACAATTGCTTATCATTATTTTTTCTTTGTCATGAAATTCAATTTCTAAACAACATATGCAAATTTATTTCGTTATGAAAAAATATTTGACAATTACGTGAACTAAAAAATTATAAATGATGAAAATCTTTGTGCTACATTACACGAACAAAAACATGCGCAAGAATACGAAAGGAAATAATAAAGGTATGATGAAAAATTCTTGGGATTCAGAGGAAAATTGTAATGGAAGAATCTACACGATCGTTTTCCAGTTGAAAAATCGACGACGTCGAGTAATTTAAGCACCGAACCCTCTTCTCGTAGATCAGCTTCGCGTCGGTGCGAAAATATTTAGGGAAGTTAATTGCCACGATATATTTCAACAGTAATACATAGTTACTACACGCCTTTACGTTCATTTCATTAATTACGTGACCCAGTAGTTTATGGTGACCACTGACGGACGCACTTATAAGTGCAAAAAAAAAAAATATTTTATCATTATTTTAATAATATACATGTATTAAATTTTTATCTAAAGATTTCGTAATTTTTATTCTCGGAGAACCATTGTACATAAGATATATAATCTTTCTTGTTATACCGGCAATTAAACTTGAGACATCGTCAATGTGGAACCTTGGGGCAAAAGCCAAGTTTCCGTTTGTAGTTGCTAAATGCATTTGACAACGGTAGCAGAAGACAGTGGCAAACAGCAGTCGCGACCCCGCGAGTCATTTTCACCCTCAGCGAATTTTGTCTGAGGAATATGGGAATTATATTGTCGTTTATCTACCCGAAACTCTCTGTCGTATTTATTGAACTCGAATAGTAATGTGTGTTTGAGTTTGTATACGTCGAAGAACATCTGGTGGATATATAATAGAACAAGCATAAACTTAATTCGTCACATCAACATAAAAATAAAATAATATTACACTTTTATACACACCCACGTAGACATGGAATGAACGTGAAACAAAAATGATTTGATGAACGTTATTCTTATTGAAAGGGTTTGACGTCGCGTCAAATCCCCCTGGGAATGGACGTGGCAAATAAAAGAATAACTGGACACACGAATGACCCTTTGAACTTTACCTTCCCCATAACATTATACATATATATGAAAGAGTTTGCCTCATTCTTCCTAATATTAATTTAATAACGTCAGTACGTGAACAATCGACAGGCAATAACAGGCGGGCAATCAAGAGACGTCCAAATCCCGGTGGTTGAATAACCCTTTTTCGTCTTTTGCCATCAGAGAAACAAACGATGTATATGTATGTATACGTATATACAATATAGTTATATGCAAGAGGATGAAGAAAGGGGTCATAAGATCTTATGTCGAGGGTCGAGGGATTCAGCATTGAACCCCTTTCGCATGTGTCACTCCGGGCCAAGTGGTTGCTTGTTCTTGTTGATTTCATCGCGCGTCTCTTTCTCACTTTTACGCTGTGTTTTTACCTACCCCCGTCCCATGGGAATCGCGCAAACGACATAAGGATTTCGGGGGTCGTTCATGGTCGTCGACGTTATTCCAGTTGGAAATAAGCTCGCCACTTTGACGAGGATCCTGAGGCGTGTTGTCCATCAGATGGGGGAAAAATATTATTGGGTGAGAGATAAAAATCCCTGGAAAAAAAAGCATCTTGTGAAGATATTGAAAAAATATAAATATCAACATTGTCTGTGTTTTTTTTTATTTTTCATGACATCGCATAAAATTTGAATCACACATTTCTGGAGATGATGCTGGGATCAAAGATATAGTCGCGCGCAATACGACGTGGAAAAAATAACTTGAGTGCTTTTGGCAATGGAGAAAAAGGAGGAGAGAGATCGCGTGTGTGAGAAAGAGTGGGGAAAGAGGAGAAGAGAAAGACGTATGTCATGAGGTCACCCTCGACTTTGGTATAAATATTTAAAGTCCCGAATTAAATCAAGATGATAAAGCGTTTCCAAGTAAGCAATACTGTGCATGCTCTGGCTCATATCAGTTTTAAATGCCCACTCTATACTCTATACACTTCCTCTTGGTTATGTGCACGTATATATATGTATAGATAATATCTATATCAAGCCTTCTTGAAGCGTTTTGTCAATCCACTTGAGTCATGACATCGATGCATTAAATTCAATAAAGATTAAATTGTAAAAACGAAAATAAAAATCAAATGGGAGTCATCTATTTTAATTTCTCGAGTGCTTTACGATCCACGTTGTGCGTATAAGTGAAAAAAAAAGAAAAAAATAACGTCCAACAAGAGCTTACAGACTTCGAAGTCGTAAGTTGTACGATAATGCGAGTGTACCCCTCGCAGTGTATAGCACGTGCTCGTGCACCAGAAATATCCGAGGACATGTGTATGCAGATCTCAGCGACGCGAGCGTTGTACTACTTATACTCAGGTTTATACACGCCTGGTTTCTCTCCGTAGTTGTTTTTGCTTATAAATTATCAAGACTACCTCCTACATAATATCGACAACTATTAAACAACACTTTTCGTTTCTATACCACCTGAAATATCCACACACTTGCTTGAAAATTAATTTATTTTATTATTTATTTCATATACCTATATGAATATATATTTATCTTCACATATGTTCATTTTATTTTATTGCAAAAATAACATGAACTACAAAACATAAATACGAATTAAATTTAACATAGAACTTAGGAATTTAATAAAATTTCTATATTGTCATCTCATTTAAATATTTAGCAAAATTATTAATATTACTATTGATATTATTGTTAATATTATTATTAATATTACTATTAATATTACTATTAATATTATTATTAATATTTTCA
>JAQQBR010000002.1:10340464-10350649 GCA_030347285.1 Microctonus hyperodae
ATTCTATCAGAAAATTGTAAACAGATTGCATCAACATCAACATAATATTGTATATTTATAATTCTTATCGCGTGACTATATGAATGTTATATATAATTCATATACATATATAATAATTAATTTTTGTTTCTTATTTCTCCGGCACTTGCATTTAATTTTCTAAATATATTATTTTCATTGAGAAATGATAATTCATTGCATCTTGCTGACATCAATCAATCTGCAAATTAATACTTGGATAATTGTTGGCGATAATTATCGATGATAATTCCAGTTCATCTGGGCGCACTCTGATGGTTAAATCCGCACCAAGTTACATTCTCACGGCAGTTTATCCTTGCGCAGCATGTAACCGACCCGCTCTACTTTCACGCAAAGATCTCCACCTCCTCCTTTCGCAATCATCATCATCATCATCAACATCATCATCATCATCATCATCATCAATGAGGCGCAATGGTCGATTCCCCTATTGCTCTTGCACGTGACTGTACCATTTCATTCCTCAATTAATCGTTACCATTAAGCAACAAAAATATTTTTTACCCCTTAGCTATATGTCGCGTCACATCATTCTGCGATCGTTAAAATTTACAAAGTTATACACTCACATATATGTAAGTGTATATGTATATATAATATTAAATTTTTCTTAGCTTGGCAAATGTGTCAACGTAAATAACAATCAGTTGACGCGGTTGACGCCTCGTTAGCGTGAGCCACTAAAAATACACATACGAGTACCAAAGATGCAAATTCCATTCGCCATAAATACATATATAGATATAAGAAAATTCTCTACATAGATGCACATTCAATGGCATGAAACTGTGTCTAATAATTAGCGTTGAATTAATATCCATAAACGGGGTAAAAGCACCTTGAGTAAAAAAAAAATAAATAAAGTATTATATTTACAAACATAAATATATATAAAGTGAATTGTCTTTCTGCAGTTAGATAGCAGCTGGTGGCCGGCGGCAAATACCTTGAGCATTATTTTCTGGCTATGTAATGAAATGACGCTTTGTAATGAGAATGGGGAAAGAGACGAGGGAAGACTCACGACGAAGGTTCAAAGTCATCAAATATTCCCCTGCATCGCCATCATCCATGAAAATGACCAATTGGTTTATGTTCGTTATATACTCGCAATATTTCTTCACTTGGTCAGACACAGTAATTCCTTAATTTCAAATATACACAAGCTCAACTCGTGGCATTATTAACCATCAAGTACAAACATATACATATATAATTTAGCTTTATACTGGCTATGTACATGTATCCATATGAACAACGAGATTGTCATGTTGGTATTCTGGCATCTGGTAGCCGTGAAGTGTTGTTAGGTGTACCGTATACGTATAGGTACCCAACACAGCGCCCCATATTGACTTGAACATCAACGTTGGCGGTCGCGCGAGCAATGCTTGTTACATCTACAACACGATTTAACCGGTGTGACGGCGGCAGCATCATCACAAGTAAATACAAACGGCATTGAGGCCAAGAATAAGAAAGAGAGAGGGACATACGCATTATATACACATGGAAGATTGCTTATTATTGGGCAAGGCGCGGCGCTATATGAAATAGAAAGCCCCAGTGACAATTTGATAGATCGTCCTTTTTGTCCAGAATGGAACTGTAAGAACCGCACCGCGCGGTCGTTAACGCTCCTCACATCATCTCGCACAGTGAATCGACTTCAATTTTTTATCACCAACATATATATACACGTCCTCTTCTTCTCTGAATCTTGTGTTGTATATGTATCCACTCTATGGGTACTCTCTCAACGACTAATAACGAGCTTGCTTGTCTTATTCCACACAACAGAAACATAAATAGTTGCGGTAGTACTTATGTACAATAATAAAAAAAGGAAAAAAAAAATATTGTACAATGTATATATATTCGCGAATTCATCAGCACATACAAGACACGATTTCGTCGATCAATAAGAGCGAAATGATGCTTTGACTTGGATTAATCTTCACTTGAATACCACCACGTTATTAATTTCGATTGTTGTACAACAACAAAAAAAAAATAGTTTTATCATTCTCAGTTATTTAACTGATATAATTACAAATAGCTGTTGATGAAATGATTAAATAGCTGTGGAAATTATTTTACAACAGATTTATATATAATATTTATTTTGTTTTCACATACATAAACGATTATATGTATATATGTTCATACGAATTCTCTAATATATGTACGTGAAATTCGTCAAGCAAATAAATTCGCGCAATGATGAAATCGATCTGTATCTTTTCTATATAAAATTATGGCTTTCCATTTTATTCATCGCATAATATTTATTAATATTGCAAAAAGCATCTAGTAGTTAGTACAAGAGCATTTAAAAAATCAAAAAAACACCTCATAATCTGACACGTTGTTGATGCTCCATTTCGGTATTTTTTATTTTTTTTATTTAATACTCTTATTCATTTTAATCTGCCCATTTATTTTTTTCTTTGTCTACTTGGAGTTATTAACCCACCTCGTCCATGAGGATGCCACGTGGGTTAATCAATTTATAACTTGGTGAACAGACGCAAGAGGTTATATGTATATATACACATGAAAGAAAATAAAGAGTTTGTTGAGCGTGAAATCGGTTGTGAGACGGTCAATTCCTACCGAGCGGTGTCTGCATGGTGAATTAGATAAAATGTGAGATGAGCATTCACATAATATAATACATACATGTACAAATATTTTCGTCACCACACATATGTAATATATAATTCAATGAATGAGGTGGCAGCTATCATTGTCACAATGTGTCAGACATGGTAATAATTCTCTTTTACAAACTTGGAACAAAATCAATTTAATATTCTCAGAAATGCGCATTGTGTCTCATTGCGACAAAATTGTAAATTGAATATCGACCGTGTAGTGAATATATACTATATCACTACCAACAGTGTGTCGGGACGTGTCGTGTCACCGATAGTTAACATCAACAGCAACGTGAAACTTTACTTTTACGTTTTCGATTTTTCACAGGAACCTTTAGTGTAATAATACTTACATATGTACAAATATACAGCGAAACTTTCTGGATAGGTCTATTAAGTTTATATACACCCATCATTCAGTGATTGTTTTTTTTTTCCTTCTTCAGTTCTCTTGCGCGACGATTTAAAATCGAATTGCAATAGCGTGACTTCACTGCTCGAAAGGTAGTAAAGTGTGAAGCTTAAACTATACGTCCCGGTATGTTTTGACGATAAAGAAATAAAATTACAGTCTCATACACACACACACACACGAATATATTCTCATTTGTTTTTTTCTTTTGCATATATTATTTATGCATTATATTCACGTATACATACGCGTAAATACACTTTGGTAAATAATTCACAGGGTTGCAATCAGATAACTTTGCTCATGACACAAATTTACAATGTCACCTGAATAATGCACAGTGACAATAAAATATTATGCATTCACAGCCCAAGGTAATATATATTAACAATTTGTGTAATAAAAAATTTTAATTGACCGCGACTAATAATTAAATGATTAAATATATTTCATTCACACTCACAGTGCAGATTGTTGGAGTTTGTCCATGGACTTTGTTTCTATTGGTTGGTGGCTCTGCTGCTTTTAACAAATCCACCTGATTTCCCGACGATGACAACAATGTATTAATGCTGGGACTCGAGTTTATAACTGGAGCATCCGGTCGGACAAACCACGATGGCAGCTGTAATATAAAAAAAAAAAGAAAATATTTAATTACAATAAAAATCGTCAATATATGAAACAAATAATATTATCACAGTAACGTAATAACGAAGATGAATTAACTGTGTGAGCATGTCAACAAGCACTTTATAGTTAATGTCCTTGGTAAAAGAGAAACATTTGAACAACTCACGAGAGGGTAGAGGTCATATTACAGACCACGGTATTAGTGTCACTATAGATGTATGTATATAATTTACCTACATACATATATGAATACATGTGTATTATAATATGTGAATAAAAGACACTCATGTAAGATGGATGGCAGGCTTGAGGCGCGCGTGTGGTCCTTGTGATCTGCAGTCTTTCTTCCACTTGAAGATATATGTCAAGAAAAAAAAAATAAAACGATCATACAGGGTGAGAGAAGCCACGATATACTGGTGCATGTATGTATGTATGGATACAAATAGTGGGACTAATGGTGAATAAAGAGCTTTTGATGCACAGCTATCATGTCTACTCGAGTTGATTTGAGTTGTATAATCCCAGTGACATCAATCAGACGTACGAGATTTTATACGCGTTTGAGGCAAACGTCAAAGCGGCTATTCATTATGAAAAACGTGACGGGATTTCGATATTATTACTTGTCACAACGAATAATAAATACTAGGGGAAAAAACTAAAATAAATCAGCGTTTCAGATTACAATTATACAATTATATTGATACCTACATGGCTCGTTAACGATTAATATGCTTCGACTTTTTCTGTTTATATAAATTTTTATTTTCCACTTTGTAATTTTTATCTAATTCCTTTTGCGTTTAGTTGAATTACAAACAACCGATATATCTGCTGTGCATATGTAGATAGATATTTTTCATAACAGCATGAATTTATAAAATATTTTCAAACATGAAATGAAAATAAATTTGTCTGCATATAAACAGCCCGAAGGGAAATTTTCATTGGTTCAGTTGTCTTCTCTTTCTTTGTCTGTCTATTTTTCCTTCCCTCTCTCATGATCGCATTTCTCTCTCTCTCTCTCGGCTGACGTGACAGGCCGACGTTATTTCCGCGGACTCAACAAAGTCCCGGCGGCTCGTATAGCTTTTGGACGTCGTTGCTTGTCTGATACACAAGTATTATATTTGTACCTGTATATCTATTCACCTTTGCTTATATTTTACACACACACACCGCAACAAAATAAGAGAACATACATATGTGTATGTATATATAGTGAGGGTGGTAATTACACGTATTTTAATCCCAAGACAGGCATCAATTTACTAGCGACATGCTACTACAAATATATGTCGCGCGTCAAGCTTTTTTTTTTTTTGTCATGTATACTTTACAAATTGGTATTCACACTGTGAAAATAATAAAAAAAAAAATGTAATTGCTCAAGTAAAATAAAAAAATGATTAATTACAAAATTACATAGCGAAAAATTTAACAAGACTTTTTTATTTTTGTCATTACATCAGAGACAATGACGATAATGAATCGCACGCAAGAAGCGTGACACTATATCCGCGCGTCTCGATTCGTCGTCTGCAACTCGACAAGCTGACGCGTGCGACACGCCACCATGTTCTATTATACTAATATATCCACAGGTATATATGTATTGTGAATACACACAGTCCGGCGCCTGTACTGTATATAATGCTTATATTATATTCTCCATCGTTTCTTCTGCCGCCGTCAATTGTGACCGACAAAGCGATCATGTACACAGTGTAATAATAATATATTTACAATAGAATGGAGACAAAGTGACCAGAACAAAACTGATGTAGCCCCCTGTGTGTTCTTTCACCGTGTATATATATTATTTAACATTTCTGCAAACAATTATATATATCCAAAGTGTCATGATCGCAAGAGATATTTATTTTTATTACACCGTATATACAATAAATAATACATCTCATATATTGTATATACCTTTTCTTTTGTCACGCCTTTATATGTATGGTGATGTGTAAATACTTTTTTCCGTACCAAAAGTAAATACAGTATCTCGATCGATGTTTGCAAATTGACACGTACGTCACGCAATAAAAGCGTGAGACTGCAGAGCAGTGTCCAATACTCAATGTTAAATTATTTGTTTCTTTTTAGAGTTGTGGCCGTCATTGGGCCATGCAGTGTCATTGTCCATAATGTGTAAATGTGTATAAATATAAGAAACGCCCGTTTCCTTTTTTCCAAGGACACCTTACATACTCATCATTACTGATGTACTACTTTTCATCATTTATATACATATAAAATTTTACTACACAATACTATATTGTATATATATATATGAAAGAAAAAAAATTTTTTATATAAATATACAACAGTGAATAGAATAGTTAGTCATTCGTATCATCTCATTTATGATTAGTAAGTCGCATGTATAATGACCAACATCGTTCATTACCGTCTGCCGTTTAAACCTGTCTTTAAACCAGTCTTTACGTAGAAAGTAATCGACCTCCGGGTGTGCGAGAACTGCCACTTGGAGATGGTTGGTTTACGGCAATGACGTCACGGTTAATAACTCACGAGTAAAGTCAAGTCGATGGTAATGTCATATACCAGAAGCCATTAGTACAATACCGAAAAAAGGTATTTTTCTCTCTATTAATTTATATATTCATCATACACATACATATATTATAAATTATATAAATATATATATATATATATACATTTTATTTGTGTGATGTAACAGAACAATTTATTCGCGGCCTCTCACTGACTCTCTATATAATTAATTTAATGAATTAACACTTTGTAAATATAGCTATTAATGATTATTTAATGAAGCAATACTGTATAAAGTAAAATATAAATAAATAAATAAATCAAATATGAAATATAATATTGATTAATAGATTGAAGATTGTTACAGATTTACTGAATTTTTCACATGATTAAAATATTTGCGTTGAATAAAAAAAATAATGATACCGTAAAAATTAGCGTTAATTCATATACGTTTAAATTTCTGATTTATATATAATCTATTGAATTGTAATATTAATTATTATTATATGGATATAAGTATAATCCATATATGTATGAATGGGGGAGTGAGAATGAACGCCTACATACGTTATCGAATAGGTATTGGGGCGTCGCGACGCCATTGTATAATGGCCCGGCGCTAACGAGCTGTCGTCAGCGATATTTCCCGCCCTATGACTGCTCGTTTGCGTCTTCCCTCATAATATTCTATATCATATAAATATATATAAAGGTATAATATCCCCCTTCGTTTGTAGTTAGCCCATATATACCCATGTGCACCAACAGAACCTAAATAAATATAGACTGCATATGTATATCTATGTAAAATTTGGATATATTCAATCAAATAATAATTATTATCTGACATAGATACAATAAAAATAATCTATAAAACATTAAAAATTACAAAAGCGCGCGATATTTAAAGTAAATAAATAAAATTTCCAGTTGAATAATTATAGTTGATTGATTTGAGAATGAAGCAAATGAAATCGGCTGAAATTTTATTAAATTTTCTCTGCAAACTTTATATAGATATAGATACATGAGGGGGAGCCAATTAAAACACCAAACGCGTTCTGATTAACTCCTCGATTACGCGGCTTCTCTGACGATTCTATAGCAAACAAAGAGGCCAAAGGAAGGGAGTTCCAAAGTGGTATGAAAAAACATGTATATAGGGAGAATGTATATAAAGTAAGACAGCAAATGACGAATAGCTCTATATTTACTTGCGTACTATTTTCAATTCACTCTCTTTTTCTCCCTCACTCTTTCACTTTCCTCCTATTCACCCATCCCAATTTCGAGGGTAGGCTTTCTCCTGGGTACACATTATAATTGCGCATATTAAAATGGCGTCGTGGACTCACAGGCAGTCATCCGGTATGAGCAAGGCGAGCAAGTTGAACAAGAGACTATAGAGATATACATAAAGAGCAAGAGAGAAAGCCGATGAGAAAGCCCAGCCATCTTTAATCAATAATGGAGCATCACAGGGACCATGACAACAGATACCCTTTCCCAGGGTTTCTGTCTCACAGACCCTCGGGCAAGGGTTGTGCCGCCTTGCCAGTCCGCTATATCCACGCGTTAGTTATATATGTATGTGTGCAGTATGTATACTTTGCCTCTGTATCATCCGACCACCTCCCTCAGCAATCCCTTTCACCTCTTCGTTTGGTTGCTGCACGTATACGATGCCCCTCATCGACGACCTTGCGCCCGGGCCCGCGTCTCAAGTTACATCCGCGCGCAACGACCGTTCGCTTCCTTGAAATTCTATCGCTTTTCCCTTTATACTCCCTCTCGCCCTCGTTCATTTCCTCTCTTTTACTTATTTTCTTTTGCCAAGCGCCTTTTCTACGCGGAAAAGCATCAGCTCTTCCTTTCACCATCGAATAAAGCAACAAACAAAAAATATATATACATGTAGAAATAAATAAATATAAAGCTGTATCTCTCGCTGCAGGTTTATCATTTTTATCTTTTTGCAGTCTCATTGAAAAATTCAAGAGGTTGGCAAATATTCACAGGAGCTGATTCACTAGAATCCATGTGTATATATACAGCTGATTCTGAGACGATTCAATCGAAGAAATATCCGTTGAATATTCCTCCCATGGCGTACACTATACTCGTCTCATTGTATATATCGCTTTACACGTATATATAATATTAAAACGTATTCCTATACACGTCTATATATGTGCAAATAATATATATGTATATGTAAAATTGAACATGCGAGTCGAAGAATCATGTAAGCTATATACAATAAGTGTTTGAGGATATGTAGAAAATTAATAGTGTCCATGGGGTTGTTGAGAAACGCGCAGATATATATACATACATATATATACAGATCGAGCTGCACTGCTGCACTCTTAAGGCAGCGCATTACCGTCGCTCGTTTGGCCATTGGAAGCGTGTAAAGGCATGATGCAGAGGTGCACACACATACAATAGCATCGTCGGTGCCCTCACAAAGTGTATTTATGTATACACACACCATCATCTTTCGCTTTATTTTTTCTTCTCTCTTGTGCGCCCTGTCTTTCTTCTGCTCCACTGTTGTTGGACACGCCGGGGGCGCAACAGCTTGATACATCGTTACACGCTGTTCCCTCTGTATATGCCTTTGCCACGCCGTTATACATATACATATATTCCTCTTTTAATACATACATTCATATACAAAGATATATATTTATAATAAATATACCAAGATGCAGTTTGCACTGACTCTATCAGACTGATTCATTAAAATTATTTGTGACTGTAACCACGCGATAAATGATAATAAATTAATTAAAAAATAACTACAATATTGGATGATGTTTAAATGAAGATAAAAAAAAAGGGATGAATTAAATAAAATAAATTCAAACGTGTATATACAGTAGCTGAGAATAAAAAGAAAAGTAAAAAAAACTGATGAACGATTTGGTGGTGGAGAGTGCGGACGCGCGCGGTTATATTCAAAGCGAGCAGAACGATGACACGAAAGCGTGGGGTAATGTACACGGAGAATATACGAGGCAGGTGATAGCACCGAGCGAGAATGTCTCTGGAGGTGGTGTAGTATGGAATATATATGTATAAGAGGCAAAGGAATATAACGCTCCCTCGAGTTGGTCTCCCAGGGACATCGAAGACGCGGCGCTGTTCACTGTTTTATGGAGGCATCAATTACTTTAATATTCACGGTCGTAATATTGCCGCAAGGATACTTAGAGTGTAAAAGAGAAGGAAAGAGAGAAGGAATAAAGTCGTGTGCGCTAGGGCGAGTCGATCGTTTCTTTTCTGTGTTACAAACGTGCGCGAGCGCGGGTTGGTTAAGGTGTCAGCAATCGTAAAGCACTGGTTGTGTGCAGAAAGAAAAAAATAATCGCGAGAGAAAAGTGTGAGGGATAGAGAGAAACCACACGAGCCCGTTTCGTGCTTTGTATAACGTAATCGTGAATGTGGACACGCGGATAGTTGGATTATAATAATATTTGTTGTACCGTGTGTGTGCTCTTCAACTCTTAATGGCCGCTATAAAGAATCGACTTGTGTTTTCAACCAGACCAGAATTTAACGCGCGCGTTCATTTCTTTTTTTTTTTTTTTCGTGAATCCGCGGCCCGGATATTGTCAAGATGTATGTGCGCAAGAAGAAAAAAAATAAACATCACATACATATAAATGTATGTTTAGAAAGAAACCGCAGGATATTCATTGGCGATGAAATAGTGGTCTATATTGCAGAGGGAATATAAGGAAGCGTTTCTCGATGACAGCGAGTAACGTGCGTCACGCTATATACCTATGTTTGAAATGAAAAGACGAGCCAAATACTCTGGAATATAAATAATTATTGTGTGGTAAAAGGGAGAGCTCGTGGTTTTCACGCGCACGCGCCATATATTTTAGTCTCTTTTTT
>JAQQBR010000002.1:10352012-10377048 GCA_030347285.1 Microctonus hyperodae
TCTATTTTACTCATGTAAAAGCATCTGAATCTATATATCTATACGTTTATAACATAACAAAAGTGCCGATAGCTTATGCCATACCTTGAATAACTGCTACTATAGAAGGATAGGCCCTATGTATACATATATGTTTACACAATACATATATATATTCATTATTTACATTTAACCATATACATATTTTTCTTGGAAGTGATTTAAATTTCTCTTATGTATTCATCTGTATAGTACATATATATATACATATATATATACTTAATTTTAACATTTATAATTCATGATAATTTGTAGTTTTATTGCAATTAACCGAATGATTAATAATTAAAATCGCCAGTTAATAATTAAATAAATTAAACTTGTTGCAGTGTATAAGTTATATTAAATATATAGTGGGGATTATAAAGTTTTCGTAATGATTTCTCTGGACTTTATATACAGGTGAATCAAAGGATATATATTATATATATACATGGGTATATGTATAGTGTGTATATAAACATAAATGTATTTGTAGGGTATTTTGAAATAAGAGCATAACCAAATGATGATGGATATGATATATATGCGCAAGTATATAATATGTGTACATCGATTAAATCTCGATCGAATGAGTCGAGTGGGAGGAGATAAGGGTGAAGAGGGTGAGGAGGAGTGCGCGCGCATGGTCTCGCAATTAGCCGCGCTAATTTCCCCGCAATTAGCCAGACGAGGTAATGAAGTTATCGCTCGCTTCGTGTCCCCGATTACACGGCATTTACATGGAATCGCGTGTGTCGTGCAATGAGATGGGAGAGACACACACACATATTTTGTGTGTGTGTATATATAGGTATAATATATACATGTATAATAATGTGCTGTTGCTGGGCGACAAGGCGTGCACTTAAAAATGGGATAGCGCTACGTCGTTAAGTTGGTGATTAACGACATACACAAACGTTTATACGCCGTGACTTTATCTCAACGGGTAAAGTTGAAACAAAGTGTCCACGCCTCCGATGATGTTTGTTCGATAAACTTATCATATTGCGTATTCATATGAAAAAAAAAAATGATAATAAATAATTAAATCAACGAGAAATGGAAAAAAATTTTAATTTCATTAAAATAAATTATTGATTATTTCGATGAATATATAAGGGCATGAAAATATAAGTAGAAGCAGATCAACGCTAGTCTTTCATCGACTTCACCCACTCACTCGTCATCGCTCTCTTACAAACCGATATTCATACTATATACATGTATATGCATAATACTATTTTGCCTGGGGTCACTTCTAATCAAACTCCTAACGAGTGATCGCCCACATGGGCGTGGTGCTGACTCGCCTGACGCACCTTCAGTATAATCCCTCGAAACGTATTGTATATAGAGTTATTTCTTTGTAAAAGACAAAACGAAACCAACCACTAGCGCCTGCTTCAATCGAGAATGAGAGAGAAATTGCCGGGAGTTATTATACATCCGTGTGCACTATTCACGCATCCAATGTTATGTACGTACCTATCTAAGACTTGTTCGCAATGTGATTTATCATTCTCGCGCCATCGCCATCTCGTCTATATTCAGGAACAAAGGATAAAATAATCATAATAAGAATAATAATATTAATAATAATATTATTAATAAATAACAATATATACATACATATGCATAAACATTCTCACAATAAAATGATTGGGTCGATGAATTTTTTCACGTTACCGTTATTTCGTTTCATTTATTCATTTATTTTTATTTTTTCCAACGTTTCCAACTGCTTATCTAGTTTGCAAATCTGTTAAGATACATATAAACATATATAATAAAGTACGATATAACCTACGCGATATTGACGCGCGCGTGGGTCCGCAGTCATCGTCACGACGATGATAATATTCTCTCGTGATCTTTTCGACTATATCGTTTTACTCTTCTTGCGTGTATTATTGTTCATTTCAATTCCGACACGGATCCCGCAGGGCTCGCGCGATACAACAGGTGTATGTGTATAAATATTTAATATATACATATATAAATATACAAATGCGCTGCACTAATTTTGTATTATATTCCAGCATATTGAGGCGTGGCTGCACTCTTTTTCGTTGTACGGAAAATACGAAGACGTTATAGGTGTGCACAATATAATGTATACTCTGTCTTATAACAAAACTTACGGATCTTGTGGTGAAAGACACTGTGCAAGGAACCGCATTGTGTTTATGAATATGCGCTCTCTCTTATTTTTTCTCACTCTCATTTTCTTTTATTGTTGAACGATCGGGCAAAATTGCCGCGAGAGATAAAGCAATAAAATTGTTAATCGCGACCATAGGCCTGATTGTGTATATTTCTATCTATGTACTTGTTATATATGTAAGTATATGTAGATATATCATGTAAATTCAATGTGTGTATATATGCTTTACAGTAGAGTTTATAAATAAAAGGGTGGGAGACGCGTGATAGTTAAAGAAACGTGGCTTCAACATGACTTACGCAACGTCCAACATCATTGTCGAATACCACACACAGAGTAATGGATAAGTTGAAGTGATTTTAATCTACGCGCAATTCTGATTGCCTGATCGCGTGGGAAATTTCACGATAAAAATCCATATTTATCATTACAATTATAAATATATATAATATAGGTATATAATGTATATTTTATATTTACAAATGAAAAATTCTGCGACTGGGAAAGAGTTCATTTTCAGGTAAAAATTTCTCCTTCACAATTAGATGAATGGTGCAGACATATCGTGTGTATAGAATAGAGTTACAAAAATTAAATGTGCAAAAATAAAATGATGATAATGATAGTAATATAATAATAAGTAAAAGAGTATATAAATAAGCGAATGGCCTCGAGGAATATTCGCGCAGATATATGATGGTGTAGTTCAGTGAATTCTGTTGATTGTTGTTGGGTGCTCTCGTTTGTAATTAGATGGATTCTTACGAGTATATATGTGTATATATATTGTGTATGTAGGTAACTTTGTTTTGTGGAAGATGAGATGAGAAAGATGATATTTACAGTCGTCGTCTAGGCCAACAGAGACTTGTACAGCTCAACTTGCTATATGTCTTCTTGAGATAATTACTATGTAGAGAAGAATGCGCGGTTTTTGACTGTCAGATATTTTATGGCCATATCTTTGGACAACTATGTCATGTACATGGCCATTAACGTATATTTTTTTTTTTCATATACTTTATATTTATGAATGTATTTGTTGTTTTAAATTTTCAACAAATACTTTTATGTTCATTTTTTTCTTAAACTGTAATAAACTTTTACACAAATGAAATATAAAAAGTATAATATCCCTTGAGATATATATTTGTAGATAAAATTGGAATGCTGGGTTCTGTAACACGTGTCCTTCACATGGACTACCAATATACCCATTACATAAAATAAAATAAAAAAAAACTTTTTCTTTTCGTGTCTCGTAGCAATGGTCCGGGCTGTCGAATGTTTGTCCAAGTACTTAGCTGGGTCGTGATCCTCACCGAAATATATATCGGTGTCCGGAAGCGGAGGTTTTTCGTCGCCGCCATTACAATTAGCACCTTGGCGGCGCGTTAATGCATTCTTCAATTTTATACTCCCGGGCTTTTGACCATCAAGCGTAACCGCACAACATTTTTCCGAAATTTTCAATCTTTCAGGTACCTCTCTATCATCAACATTATCATCATCGTTATCATTATTATTCAACCAATAAACTTCAAACAATTCATAAATACTTTTACCCTAAATTCTCCAAAAATTTCAAGTACTTTAATCTTTAATCCGTTACCAATAAAACTCTCAAATATTTATTACCAATATTTATCCTCAATGAAAAATTATGTTTTTAAAATTTTTTTCAACCTGCAATAATTACACGTATGCAATTATCACGCGATATCCATGTATATATCTATACAATTATTATGTACACATATACATAAAATACATGTATGTATTGTGGGCGCACAAGTTTTGTTTATAACCCATGAGTCCTCTCTGATGGTTTTCTGAGTCTTTCTGTTTCGGTGGGAGAAATACAGCTGGGCCCTCACGATAGAGTTCAAATCGCGGCGGCGTTACCATATGCGTCACGTACATCACACGCGGCCCCCGCGTTATACATATACATATGTATATACACTCTTATCAATGTATAATATACATACATAATTATGAAAATTTCAAATTAACAACACGCAAAACTAACTTGTTCTGACAAACAAAATTTTTCAATTTATTATGTTTGTTCTCTATATTAAAATAGATATATAAATGCGCAAGATTGAATCGTCTTTGATTGTAAAAAAAAAAAAAATGAATTATTACATAACCAACGCTATAATAATATTATATTTATTAGCTTGTAAATAAATGATCATGGCGTAGGCAAATTCTCAGATGAAAGTTCACATATATAAAAAGAACGAATGAGAGATGAGCAGGATGTGGGTGGACGTAGATTGCCAAGCTGCCATTCGGCCTCTACGAGGAGCAAAAGAGGCGTCGAGGGAAAATCCTGAAAGAAATTTTGATCTCTTATATGTATATATGTAAGTAATATATACACAAGTATATTATACATTTATTCATATACACCAACCGCACAATTTCGCGACGACGAGCGCGACGAATGCCTGATGATCAGGTTCACGCTTCAACGTTTAACCTCGTCTGACGTCATCTCAATAAATCGAAAAAAAAAAATTGAAATAATATATGAAAATTCTATAATAATAAATACACGTATATACATATAAAGTTTATATACAGATTGTGCGTGTATAAAAAAAAAGTACTTTAATGATAATGCAATTAACTTACAAGCAAAAATTTTTTTTTTTGTTTATAATTAATTCATTCTGGTGATCAGATCAATCAACAATTATGATACATTTTGGTATACTTATATTAATAACCTGTCGACGCTTTTACATCAGACTAAAATATATAAAACATTATATATTATGTATATAATATATATAAATCGTTATACATGCCATACACGTATATTTATTTATGCTTGTAAAAATAATTCGTGGATGCACGCGCTTTCCTCGCGCGACGTTCTGTGTATAATTAGAAGGATAGAATTTTACGAGTCACTCTCTTCCGCAGGTGATGCTTAACAGGCAAAATAAAAATAAAAAAAAAAGTGAAATGAAATAAGAGTAAGAGAGAAAGCGAGACGAGGTCGATGATGCTCACGCACTCTTTCAGTAAATTGAATTGAACGATAGCGAGACGAGACATTCATTTATATATAAGATATACACTCATATACACATTGTATAAATACAATTCCGCAGAATCAAACTACAGCTATTACTTATCTACGATCTTCTATTAACCTTTATATGGTATATATACCTATATACGCGAGACGTAGAATGTGTGACGCAATATATTCTAAGGCATTCGGGCTTGAGAATTGCTGAGCAACTTGAACACTATACGAGAAAATGAAAAAGAGACAGTGAGATTTAAGTTCTGTGGGATCGATCAGCTGTTTCGCGTAATTATACACATAACTACAATCTCAACGGATTGTGATTTATTGTCTGCATACTGGTGCTAAGAAATAAGAAACAATGCTATCTCATGTTCATGACGATGAGTAATTGTATCATTCAAAGAAAGGGAAGAAAAAAAAATAATCTTATCATATAAATATACAAATGAATAAATAAATATATATGGGTCTGTTGTTGTAAGTCTAATAATTTTTATACTTATGCATTTATATGTATGTATTATACGTACATGTATATTTTTATTAGATCAACATAAATGTTCTTTCGTTTAATTTAAATTCCTTGCACGTGCTCGCCGTTATAGAGACATGATCAACTTTATTATTTTCATAATGCCATCGAAAACATAAACACGTGATTATAATAAGCCAAATTGGGCCGATGTGTCTTGTTGAACAGAAATTAAATAAATAGTCGTATGTCGTTTATGTAGTTTGTTTCACAGTGCAGGTGAAGAGGCGAGCATTTACTCGTCGTGATGGATCATAATTTCGACGATGTATTGAATTTTATGGACATTATAACTGAATTCAATGAACAAGTGTATGCATATACGCAGTTTATATGTTCATAAAGCTGAGTATATTTATGTAATATCGCGACATGTATGCATGTATAACACACTGTTGGTGATCATAAAATGAAAATTTTATCGAGCATTTATACAAGCCGTGAGAGTATATCAACGTTTAATATCAATTACCGCCATGACATTCGCGTTATCACAATCAATTGCCGATTTACGATTTTAATACTGTGTGCATCAGTAGTGACCTGCATAAAATCATGTATATATATGTGTATACATGTATTGAAACCCAATATATGTATTGGCGTCCAATTTTTCCCAGGTATCATGGGAATATATCTTTATTGAATTGGGAATGAAGAAAATATGAAAATAAAAAAAATTTATTTAACATAATAATTTTGTCAATAAGTTTAAAAAGTAATATGCGTGACGGTGAAGCTATATATAGTTATATATTGCTCTCTTATTTTTGGTTTCCGTAATGTTCCGCCCCTGCGTATTCTCGCACCTGCAGCTGCAAGAAAGTGATGATAGGGAAAGAGAAAGAGGAAAACGAACGGCAGTCAGCATCACACCGTGCGCCATGCACCTGTCATGTTTCACGCCCTTAAAACAACAATTGCGGTTGACCCGGGATTACGAGATCTCTCTTCACGGTTTGACCATTGGCCACCTACCATCTAAAAACGATGAAGAAAAAGAAAGAGAAATAAAAGGAAGAAAATAAAAAAATATACGTTTAAACGAAATATGTGTGACTCGTCGAAAAAATAGATCTAAACTTTATTTATTTATTTATTCATCACCGAGTGGCAGCGAGTCAACACGAGGTTAGGAATCTTATACCTCAAGATAAACGACTTGGTCACTTATATTTACTCTGCCAAACCTAAATAAAGATACCACCCGTTACATTTTTGTTGATAGAGTTGACTAAATTATATAGCATGTATATATATTTTTGAATGAGTGGCGAATTTAAGTTCTTTTGAGGTGAGAAAACTCTGACAAGTGTTTTCTTGTCTGAATATTATATGAAAAAAAGAAAATAAAATAGGTAAAATATTCATTTTATATTTGTTGAACAAACAAAAGTAAAATTTTACTCAAACCCATTATATACAATTTATATATAAATAGTTAATATACATTTACTTTGCATTCACATAACTCTATAACAATGACACAAAATAATATCACGTTGAATACATCCAACAATTTCTTCATTAAACCCATAACACATTCCGATATAAACATGTGTCCATACCTTTTCACGTAATTGGCTCGCTCTGACAATATAAAATTTCGACAGTCGAAGACGAGTTCATCTAACAAGACCCATTTACATTTTCACGACCAGTCAACACCTGTATTATATACAACCTATAAGTACAGTACACCACAACATCTGTCTTTCAAGCATAAAAAAAAAAAAACGTTTGTAAATATATATTATAAAATAAATGCACAAATTGAAACAACGTGGCATGAAAAATATAATTAAAGATTTTATAATTATTTAAATTGCAATATACTATTGTCAAGTCCATTATAATATTGTCTGGAATTGATTAAACAAATCCAAATATAGATATAAATATAAATTCGTATTCGTGTAATAATGAGGAATGTATATATTGAAGTACTTTAACGATCCAGTACGGTGTGTCACTGTATGCTGAATGAGGAGGAAAGGGGCCAGGACGAGGTTACCAAGTACTGTCGAGTAGGCACTTGAAAGAGACTGGGTGGGCTAATTAGTACGTTGCCTGGCAACTGGACGATTGCAGAGCGCGCGTGTTTGTATAGATATATATACATATATACAATTTGAACTGATTTCCATTTCTGTCTTGTACTTGACCCGCCAGACTCGATATTTCCACGAAAATTATCTAGTTCCATCGGTAATAATATATATAAACGTATATAAATCATAACGCACGAATCATAATTTAATGAATAAAATAATTCAATTGAATGGTATTTTTTTCCATTTGGTTTAAAAAGAAATAAATAAAAAAATAAAAATGATGCGTCATGACATGTCTCCATGTCAAACGACTAACACTCAAGCTGTGTGAAACTGCTCCGACTTATCATTCATACTAACGAGTGTATATATCCCTAGCCCATCATCTCTTCTTCACACTGATGTGAATCCTCAACGTCTATTCCAAGGGAATAACGCGGAATCAACAGAGGCGTAGACATTAAGGGTCTTCAAATCTACAACTAACAATGTCTTTGAGCATGATGATGATGGCATTATTGCATTTAAAAGTATTATGAATACATGCGAGTCTATGTAAGTGTAAAATATTATATATTGTATAAGTGACACCAATGGCTTGTCACCCGCTACACGACAAGGTAGTGCGTGTTATTGGAGTGCGAGCTGTACGAAGAAACCAGTAATCGTCTGTAATTTGTGCCTTTGCCGCCGGTTGAGATGAGATCCTGGTCCCCACATTGACGGCACTCATTGTTGTGTTACATCTCGCACCTCTTTTTTCGTTCACACCATTTCGTGAGATCTCTTCCGTCTACATACATACATTAATGCGTCTTTTTTATTTTTATTATGAAATGCTTTCACGATGCAACACACAGTGTATATTCTCTCAGTAGACTGACGTGTCATGGGCAGATCATTTAAAAGAATTCAATCCATTTTATTTCTTTTTTTTTTTTATCGTCATCTTTGGTACGTGGCTCATGGAGTTTTATTATATGCGTTTTAATGCTCTGTTACTAAATAATTTCATTGATGGTGATAGATTTTAATAGACAATATTTTTCTTCCGCTTTATAAAAGGATTATAATTATATATTTGTGTATTATAAATGATTGATTTAACATAGAAGTTATATGAACATCGATAAGTATGAGTGTGTCAAGTTTTTTTTTTTCAAGAATATTTATTAATAATATCTGTAGTTTAAAATACCATTCACTGTGTAGTTTAATTATGTAAAAAGGTTGAGTTGATTGATTTGATATGGACAAAAGTATATGATTGCATGGCTGCAGTGTGAATGACAATTCTCGACAATGAATTAAAGGAGCTGGGTCAAATATTTCGTAAGCTCAAATAATATTTCTAAATTACCTTGATACTTAAATAGTATTATATATTTATAAATGTTAGATGATAAATTGATTATTGCGTATGAAATATTTTATATGATTAGGCATTTTTATTTGATTGTAATATTTCAATGTCCTTGTAGATGACAGAATAGACTTGATAGAATGTTGTTTTCTTGCCACATAATTAACAAATGCCTCTGGGGGATATATTTTTAGCAAAACATAGCAAACAAATTGGTGAGCTGCTTTGGTGGCCACACCATATGATTCTACACATGACGCGAGCCACGATTAGAATAATCGACAGGCGACGAGACACTGCGATTGTGGAGAACGTTTACATATATTTTAAACTGTTTACCATACATAATAGCCACTGTTACCACAGCGAGAATTTTTTCAAATCACTGAAAAAATAATGCGGCATTTTATAAAGATGACCAACAGACATAAAAGATGAATGCAAATAAACAAAATAATTCATACTCAGCTCTCTCTTCCATCACTCCACTAATGTCAACAGATTATCTTGCAGGATAATAATCAAATTACAATGTTCAGTCGCTGTAAATATTTTTCAACCATACATATATCCACAAAAATTTCCTTCTATATAAATCTCTCTTTCGTCATCGTCGTCGTTTCAGTCGCTTGTACCTAATACACGTAATTGTGCGCTTCGAAAATGGATTTTCGGTAATTCTAGGGTTAGAAATAAGTATTATACATCCTGCTCCAGACATAAAAGGTCAAATGGTCTACCTTTTACCCCTTTATCCAGATTACACGAATTATATTTCCACCCATCAGCCATGTAAAACCACATTTATTTCAACGATATTATATAATGATGCAATTATTAAAATCACTGGAAATATATATTTAATGACATTGAGGTGGGAATATCGATAAAGAAAATGTCGAGATAGATAAGTATACCTATATATAATACATCATATCTATCGTTATAATACATATAATACTTGAATATAAATATACCGACACTACACAGTATTACATATAGGTATATATATGGGTAAAATTTAACGTGAATAAAACATTGATGGCATTATTGACGACACTATCTCTATAGGGAACATAGAAAAATATATTTATGATGGATTTTGATTCATCTTTGATATATCTCTCTCTCTATTCTGTTTTCATATTTAATGCATAATCTATTATCGGCTTTTAACAATGTGAATCACATATATACTTATGTATACATATTAATAACCTCAACTATACATCCAAACTCTCGGAGAATTATTACATTCTGCCATCACTCTCATATTTCATAAATATTTTGACATTTGCTTTGTAATCATTCACATAAATTTATGAATATGTGATGGATATAAGTACAACATAAATATATATATTTTTTTCTTTCATTTATATATATATATATTGAGATGGGTCCTTGACGTACAAAAGTTTTTGCAACTTTTATGTCATGACAAAAATTAAGATGTGTCGTCTGTATACATTATGTATGTATATCTGTTAAATATATTCAATGGCGTCATTGTATGTAGTGATGTATAAAGGGGCTGGAGTTCTTAAAGGGGAGGAAGAAAAAAAAATTAAGTGATTATGAAATGACAGAGTGATTTCTCAGATTTATACTTGCATGTATATTCTCGAGTCACTCCAAAGAGTTTTTACCAGCGTCATTTCCCGTAAAACGATCCCACCCGTCTTTCCTGTCCTTTTTCCTGTCTGTCTATCTATCGCATTTTATCTTCCTTTCTTTCTTAATCTCTGTCTCGCGCTTTCATCGTCATGTGTGATATAGAAAACACGACTATATGGCGACGTGGCAAAACTTGGAGTATCATGCCAAGACTATTAATCTATTGGCGAGTTCCCAAGGCCAATGCACTTCCTCAATATACATATCCAATGCTGTCCATGTGGATATATACATACGTATATGTATGTGTATAGTTAATGGAGAAATAATCGAGAATGGAAATTGTGCGAAAGTGCTTTTCTATCAGTGAAACGATTGACAGGGCAAAGGATGTATTAAAAATTTTCTTAAGTGATTTAAATAAATGAAAAGTAAAGAAAAAGATAAAATGAAAATTGCGGGATTTATAAAAATGTTTTGAAATTATTTTGAATAATATATTTGCTTTATTAATCTTATTAATTCTATAGTGTCACACACTTTATACAAAAGAATAATAGCAAGTAAATGACTGACACAATAGAATTTCAAACGTCACCATTAACTCTGCATTGACTTCATTCTTTTAGTTTTCTACTCGCACACCCCACCCAGTCGTTCTTTTATTCTTTCTCTTCTTTCCTGTTTGTACACAGCGCGTCCGGTCGATTGTGGTGGTATATGTTCAACCCTTTCTAATACAAGTACCCACATCAGAGAGGGGTTGCAGTGTTAGAGGGTGAGTAGAGTGAGCCAGCCCCTTGCCACAGAGAAGGCTGTCGAGATTGATGGGAAGGAACAATGGCGTACCTACATAAACTTTCCCCTTCTTATTAGAGGTGTATATTAAAAATGAATGAAAACAATGCCAATATTTTTGTGTGTGTATGTATCAGTTTTTTATGTTATTTATTAGAAATCTATAATGAAAATTGATTTCAATTTTTAACTTTAGGAAATCTGTATATGTTTTATCATCAATCGAAGTGACGTGTCATTGAATAAATGTTTATATGTGAATTGAAAGTTGGCTTGTTAAAGTCAAGAAGGGGCGGCGACTGGTTGGTGGTGGGGTAGGACTATGTCTTAATTACTTCCGCGTCAATTAACAAGACTGGTGCTCGTTGGCTGACAAAGAGAGGGAGAAAATTAGGGGTTGAAATAGGGTTGAATATATACACAAAATTTTGAAGCATCGAAAGTTAGCCATCACAATAAAAAATAATTTTTCAACTGCTGAAGAAAAAAGAAAATAAACGGCGCAAAGTTCGTAGCCTCCAAACTTATTGGTAGTTTTTCATGTCTCAATGACTGCCTAATTCGAATTTTTTTTTTTTTTTGCAGAGTTTTTTTTTGTTGGTATTTTTTTACATTAGTCCTTTTTTTTTCTCTTCTCTGTGGATTTCCGTCATGGATATTTCGTGAGAAGATGAATGCGGTAAACTGGTCACGTCCAATGGACGACGTTATACATTTATATATCTATAGCTAGATTCTCATGGGCGCAAATACCTAAGCCGATAGATAGCCATGAGGGATCAAACGTGTACATCAGGCGTCTTCCAAAAAAGACGGTCCTCCCGTGGGAAGACAATCAAGCGAGCTTTTCTTCGCCCTTTCAACATGTAAAGACACGCGACGAACTTAATTTCAATGCATTTTATTTTATCTATTAATATACGCGTATGTGTCTTTATCAAAATATTCAGAAGAACAATAATTAAACAGTGCGCGTTTAATGTATTGGTAATAATTAAATCATCTGGGCAAAATTTTCGTAATTAGTGAAATCAGTTCTGTTTAATAGAATTATTCCACCATTCTCATGATAATGTTCATCATTATATCATCATTGAAATCATGAAAATTCATGCTTCATTAAAACCTCATCCTTATCAATTACCAAAACAATACACCATGCGTGTAAAATGAAAATGATAATCATAAAACAGTGATGATTATCATTAATAAATCATTTTTACATTAAAATTCATACAATATCTCGTTATCACATTACGTCAGCAATAAAATATCTTGTTCATCTCATGTAATAAATTCATTTCATAATTTATAGTGGATAATATTTCCAATATGACATTTAACATTCAACAATTCCTAAATATAATATTTTTCCACACAACAAAATAATAAATAATAAGTATATTCAACAATTATAAATTTCATGTCCCTAAAATGACTGAGATAAAATCATGAATTTTCAAAAATAGTTAAAAAGAAAATAAAAAACAAATAATATTCTAAAAAAATTCAACCAGAAGAACAGCATGAAAACAATGATAATAATAATAATAGAAGCAAGTTGATGTAGAGTCCTCGCATACTACAATGCGCCACAATGGAATGAAACAACGCGAAAGGGGGATGAGATGGAGGTGGGGGTGATGGGGTGGGTAACACAACGACGACGATGGTGGGTAAAACGATGGGAGAAGCGGATCGCGCCCTGCACAAGAGAGACCAACTTTCAGCTGTATATAGTACAGACAAGTATAGAGGGTCGATTTGAGTGCAAGGGGGATGAAGAGGGAGAATATGAGGGGAAAGCATGAGATTCAGAGGAGGAGGCATGGCGATTGGCATTTAATTAGCGGTCGGATGACCGCCGCTTCTGGATCAATACGTCGCCCCCGGGGGCCAAAGTGTACAGGGGGCAGAATCAGCCTCCTCTCGTGTGCTCACCCTCTCTAGTTCTCCGTTTACCTCTTTATGCACGCGCTTCTATTTCATTTCGTCTTTTTCTATTATTCTCTTTTTCACCGAAATTCTCGCAATTTCATTTCGTATCTTTTGTTAAAAATATTACAAATACGATACACAAAGTTATATTATAATTATTCGTGAATAATTTTGTTAATTATTATTCGCGTTAATTTTTATGTCTTTCATTGAAAATAATTAGTATAGTTTTACATATTTATTTTACAGTTTATGATTTGTTCATAATTATTCATAACTGAAAGTATATATTTATTTTATATTTAATTTATTTGGTATCGCGTAGATATATAAAAAGAGTTGATGAAAATTAAAAAAATAAAATTAAAAAACCGGGACTGACATAACCGAATGGCTTTGGAGCTCGGTTGCATCATGGCTCGAGCACAAACCCTTTTTCTTCCCTCCACTTTTCCATTTGCTCATATACATTCGCCCGTGGCCGACGTCCGTTAGCCAACCCCCTTGATACGAAGCGCCTTCATGAACTAACCTCCTCCACACTGGCGGGACTACCCCGCGTGCTTCGAATATCCGGAAGCACTCGTGTAAAATAAATGGAGAGAGGCATGTTATAAAGCGACTTTTTCCACCCGGATTTTTTCATTTACCTCTTTTTTTTTCTCATTCATTTTTATTTTCCCTACCGTCCATCTCATATCATGTATATGTATATATATTCCTTGAGTATATGCGTTAGTAGCTTTGTAGAAACGCTTTGAAATTTTAGCTCTGTTAGTTTTTCGCAATCAATTTTCATACCATGTTTATACTATGGATTAACTTTAACTTGAAATAAAAAAATGAATTAACAACCCTTTGAAATTTTATTCATCACTCTATGGAGTAAATACATTTAGTGTGCAATATATATGTATGTATAAGAATATATTTAATACATATTTATGTATTTATAGGTATAAATATCCACCATGTATGTCAAATATACATGCGATTCCCGTTAACAATGTTCGCACCTCCCCAGGGTCCCTTGTTTCTTCTTCTCTTCGTTTCGCTCTTCTTTTGCTTCAAGACATGTTGCGCGCGTATTTTCTCTACCCACCACCATATCATCTTGGGCATGTGGATAACTACATATATATGTATATGGCTCTGTGAGGCCTTTCGGCGACCGCGACCCTCGCGACCCGAGATCCTGCTGAGATATTTTATTCTCGGTGAATTTTTTTACGAGCCGATATATCACACATCGAACGATTTTTCTTTGTCTTTCTCTTTCTATTTTTTATTTCTCTGTCTCGTTCACGCCCCCTCGTTCAAAAGATCTTGGGAACACTTCTTCGACTGAGAAAATATAATTTTTTACCTTATTGTCACGCAAATAATATATGACAAACTAAATTCATATACAAGTATATTTTTTTTTTTAATAAATAAATTATACCATCTATTTCTTGGAAAGTGTATATTTTTTATAGCTTGTAAATATTCAATGTGAATATTGGTGACTCCATGGCGCGCGCCCTAGTGCTTTTAACTATCCCCTACTACTAAGAAACATTGTCCCGTGCTTCGAAGTCATAATGTCAAATAGTAGGATGTTTACTTTCCCCGAATAATCCAAAATACACCTTTAAATATGTACATATAAGTATGTGATTATTGTAGTATATAATTTCGCTACAATTCTCGATGTGTTTTACGTGCAAGTTTTATATGTATATAAATTTATTTTCCACCATTCATATACATATACTCCGAGGTATAGGTATATAACATCCCTCTGTTCTATAAATATTACTCTATTACGTACATTATTTTTTATTTCACGACGATGCGGTGTATAATATCGACAGCGAGAAAGGTGCGGCAATATAGAGTCAGGCCATCAGACACTATGTGTGTGCGATCGTGATCGATGTGCGCGTCGTTCAGTATATATTGAAGCTATTTGATGGAGGTCCTCGCGAGAAACGAGACCCAATCGGAAATTAACGTCACGCCCATTTTTCAGCGATGAAATATGTTATTAATTGTTCAGTAATACATCTTTCACGCGCCACGCTGACGACAATGTATTAAATTTATTTTATTTTATTTATGAATGTATACTGTATAGTGGTATTCGATAGTGATTTTAAAATTAAACCCCACTGTTTAATAGAATGAATTAAATAAAATGTAAATTGAATAATGGAATGTATTAAAATATTTCGTGCAATTTAAATATATATTATGAAAAATAATATTTATAATTTTATTTTTGAAAGTATATTAAGATGTTCTTTACACTGCCTTATTGTAGTGTTGACAATGTGGGGGGTTGAAATAATAGGATTATGCTCATCCATATATAAGAGAACGAAAAAAAAAAAAGCGCCAACCCTTGACCATGCCGCAGAACCCAAAAAGAGATTTAAAAAACATGTATAGTAAATGTTGTTTGCATCCAGTGTGTCCATCGGGATGTGAAAGAAGACAGTAAAAATTAACGTCGAGTGTCTATAGAGTGGAGGAGGAAAAAAGAGCAATTTTCCTTCCGCCAAAGGAACACCGCGGCCAACGGTCATTTCCCAACGGCATTAGATTGTGCGGATTCAACAAAATTTCCCCTAAATAATTGAGAACTCGTGTATTGCTAACACGTGTATATATTTCAAGCTTATATTTTTCTGTAGGTTGTTGAATTTTTTTCCTAGAGAACATGAGGTACAAAAAAGAGTTTTCTTTTTCAATATACATATATACATACTATACACCGTTTATTTTAATTTTTTTCCACAATACTCATTAAATTTATTTCTCAAAGCACGAAATTCACTTTTAAATATTCCAATATATATTTCGAGGTAACTCGAAAAATCCTTCAGAATCAATGTTGGCAAACAATTCACATTATATATTTCAATTTTTTTTCTTTTTATTTCCCATTCACTCTATACTTATTTTGACTCCCTACGTCGTTTTACGTGCCAGCGAATTTTACGGTACAAAGGGTCAGACAATCGCGGGAGCACCGCGAACGATATTATTTCAACGCTTGCTCTGCAACGCCAATGCACAAGCCAACATGATGAAGAAAAAAAAGAAGAGAGAACTATATACATACACATAAACATATACCTATACTTGTATAATAATACATACATATAAAAGAAGAGATAAAGAAAGAGAAAAAAAAAAGTGAGAGAGAGTTAGAGGTCGAGGAAAAGGGTCCCGGTTAGCATAAGCTTATGACTTAGTGGTCCTGCGGGTGTCGTCCGTCAAGGCCCTCATACCGGAACCTTTTCTCGTACACGTATATATATTTTTTATACATATATAAAACGTATCTCGCGATATTTTGTCGCCTCTGGATATATTTATCGCCACTTTTGTGCCGCCGCGCGTGTGCCTCGCACGTTATTATATATCCCCGTCGTTTTTCACTCGCAGTGCGATGCCGCGTGCCATGAGAAAGCATAAAAAAAATTGGCGCCTGTTTAGAGTAAAACGATGAAGGGTGAAGAAAAAAAAAAAAAGCACTGTGACGAGCGTATAAACGACGAGTTAATTCCGCAACATTTGAATGCGACGCTCGCGCAATAATGGCAAGATATACATCACGCAAATTGCTATTGTGGTCGCGACAATGTGTGTTAACCGGCGAAATTTATTTTTTCTGCTTTCGTACAACTTAACAGTTAACATTTGTCTTGTGACTGTCGACGCATACACTCGCGAATATATTTAGACGTAGAATACACAAGGATATATAAATAATATACATGCGGACATTGCATTTATTTAATCGTGTGTATAGATTTTTTTTTTTTATTATGAAACAAATAGACACTCATTGTAACCATGTATATTTATTAATAGATATTTATATTCAATAGTGGGTGTGGCATTAATACAGCTCACCTAAATCCCATAGTTCATTAATAGCTTGTTCGTTCGTGGGTCCAACCCGTTCACAGTTATACTTGAGGTTTAATTCAGCTCGTTTCGTATTAATTTACCAGCAATGAACGCGGGCACATGAGACTGCACATCGAGTATATACATGAAGCATGAGAGCTGCATTGGGCATCATTGCCAGCAGCTTAATGCCGTTTATTAAACACGCCAACATGCCACATCTATGTGTTATACACACATATACATTATACATATGTATAATAGACCAGACAATTCAATCTTGCTTGCTTCAAGTAGTGGTTGGTGCGAGCTTTTACTCTCATCCACCTGTGTTTTGAATGTACATGTAGAGAATTTCAAACGCAACCATCAACGAATCCACGCATTGATGATTTCACAATATCATCATTAAATCAGAGATAATTTCTCCCTACATTTATACAAATCCAAATTAATTATTTCATAAATCAATCATCAATAGATGAGAAGAATTTTTTGGATAGTTTATATAATATTTTTACGTGTATGATTCTGTAAATAATATTGAATAAGGTAAATAGAATGAAAGTGAATTGTGTATACAATACACAAATGGAAAAGCACATGTGGCTTGTAACATATCACCAGGAATATTGACTAAAGTTTGGCGCACCTGTGCATGTCTCTGACGATGAAACTTGGTGGTGTATTACGCGACATGATAATAAAACGCCACCGAGGCATAACCGGCAATAAATGTTTCGTCGCTCGTAAAGTTTGTTATTGCCTTCTGGGCGGTATGATAAAAATAATAAAACGAAAAAGAGTACAGTAGACAAAAGTCAGTGGAATGTAATATACCAATGAATACAAAAAGCATTTAATGGATTATAAATTTAGATAATGGTATAGAATAATTATTGAATAAAGGTCAATATTAATTATTCACTCAATGATTATAATATAATTGCTTTAATAATTATTCGCACATATTTTAATAGTTATTAATCTAAGGCTTTTTTTTTTTTTAATGAGTTGAACGATTGTTGGTTTATATAATATACATGTCCGTCATATTTATTTGTCTTTATATAATATATTAAGGTGTATGTAAAATAATATTATAACAATATATCGTCGTTATATTATATGCGCACATGTATAGAGCTAAGACAATTTGCCCCGGTTATTCGTTACAATATTTTATGCATTTTCTTTTATTTAAAATATGTATAAAAAAAATATGTAAAGTAATAAAAAATAAAATACACCGATAGTCGAGCGAATATCCCCAAGGGGTTAATTTCGATTCATAGGATGATGGTGGAAGTATCCACGGTTCCTTAAAATCCGTTTCTCTCTAGGGTCGCGTTACGCAAAAACGGTCACTCATCCTCAGCTCTATTCGAGTACCACACCCCTTCTCGTATCCGTGCCTCTGAGCGATTTTCATATATACATATACATGCACACTTGCGTTGTATATGCAGTGCTTATATATTATATGTATACGCTACATGAATATATATTTTCCAGCAGATTTTGTATAAAGACGCAAATTACATTTTTATTTATTTTTTTTTTTTATCTTTGTGTTTCAGTCTATAAGATGTACAGTGAGTGGATGCACTTGTGATTCCTTCACACCTGGAAAACGTCAGCTTCGTTGCTGTGACAAGTGTCATCACGGTTGGGTTCTTCATGGTATGTCGTTTAGAAAATTATAAGAAAGAAAAAGAGTGCAGTTTTGAGAAAAAAATAATTATAAATATTGCATGGAAAAAGACGCATCAAGCATGCTTTTTATTAATTTTTTTTTTTTGTTTGAAGATTTAAAGTATTTGAAATAATTTAAAATATATAAATTTACACATTTTTCAAAAAAGTTATAATTGAAAATGCATGAGAAATATTGTTGAATTGATTTGCAATTATCATAAAATAAAAAAATGTACAGAAAATATTTTAAAAAGCGATTAAATATTCCTCATCACGAAATTATACATACAAAAATAAATTCAATATTCAATTCATTGCATTCTTCGTATGATCCCCGCGTGTGTGATAATAAAATGCAAAAAGATAAACATAAAAATGGTAAACAGAAAAAAATTTCTATATGTCAGCGTAGCTCATCTGTTTGGTCCACAGGGAGAGAATTCAATTTTCCATAGATGACCAACGCCATCCCCTTGTGTATATATCCTACGCCCGCACTTACATTCTCATTTCATACAAAACGCAAGCTTTATATGCGCTCGTAAGTTTTCAAAAGCCACCAAATAAAATCCTCAAGTTACATTACTCCACATATACATCGATGTACATATTTATGTATTTATATGAATATTATATACGAAATGTATGTGAGTATGTGGTGGCTAACGTATTGGCGTATAGAATTCGTAAATCGTGAGTAAGAAAAAGGCAAAAATACATATATATCGCACTTAAAATTCCGGTTGCTTGACCCGCGATAGATTGGACCACTTGTGTGTGGCATGGAATACATATCAATTTTATTCTCGATAGTTGTCCCCAGAGATTTGACTCTCAGTATTGGCAAAGGTGGTGGCTCTCCATTTCATCATCACAAGCATTATTCTTCTATACATATAGGTACATCTATATGTATATCTATTATACAAATATATATATATATTTGTACATGTCGTCAATAATAATTCCGCATGACAAGTTTCAAGTTATTTATAGTCCCACGCTATATTCATATATGATGTCACTCTGTCAACTTTTTTCTTTTTTTATTTTCGTTCCATATCTCGCGCGGTCCTGAGAGGAATTTCATCGTGATTTGAAAGAAAAAAAAAAAAAATCATCGGTTGGTCACGCAACAGAGAAAGTAAAGGAGATAGAGAATGAATTGAGAGCGACGTCCGCTGACAAAGGCCCTTTTAAATTGTAATGAGCTGCCAAATAGTGAATTATGTGCCGTCCGACTGCCATCGGGTGCTTTCTACCGACCCAATCCCCATCATACACGCAGCTTCATATATCCCCTTGCACAATTTTCCTTCTCGCTTCTTTCGTTGTCTCACCATCTAAAGTTCTATTCAAGAATTAAAGTAAGATAGAGAACGAACGTTCCGTTAGACACCCCATGTCATGAATATATTTACATTGATCGTGCGTTTCGGCATTTTTCATTTGCCAACTCTCGCAAGTTGCTTATATATTAAGCATATACATATATGTTTGTATTGTATGTATATGTATGTAACTCCCGATACTTTATTTATCGTCTATCAAGTGTGTTGTACCACAATGTTGTAGTAGAGAAAGAAGGCGTGCGAGAGAAATAAAAATGAAAAACGAAAAACTATATAGCCTTGGGATATCATGCAGTTTTCATTCACTTCAGACAGACGCGCGTATGAGTGATGAAGTCAAGATGATCGTTAACGACATATCCATCTTTGAAAAAGAAAAATGGAATAAATAAAATCATATTTTAAACGAGAATTCAACAACTCTGCAACGATATAGATATATACAAATCGCCAGGCGGTCTTTCCTGTATATATGTATAATAAATATGTATGTACAAAAATATATGCATAATAAGTATAGACTTACGATAAGTAATTAAAAATTATTTTAAACCTTGTAATATATGCTGTATCGATTATGTTTTTACCTATATGGATAATTTTATTATTTATTTCTTGCTCTCTGCAAATATATAATGATTTAAAGTATTATGATGAATTCAATTATGTTTATGTATTATACATAGTAGTTTACGAGTAATATTCATCAGTTATACATATTACATTTACACAAATCGTAGATATGAATATTTAAAGAATTAATTGGCAGTCAATTTGAAATATAAATCGTTTTATATGTAGAGAATATATATTGATCGGGATTAAATTTACCATCTGCTTCCATCGTCCATCTGCATTTTTGGGGGCAGCTGGCCTTAAACGACAACACCCCCCTGGCGACGGGTTGAGTCTCGTCGATCGTCTACTGTGGGTTAAGAAACGAAAAAAAAAAAAATATTAAAAGAATAGTAGTCGACGGTCTCGGTTATGCTTATAAATCATGAGAGGCGTGGTCGAAAGTGACAACCTCACTCCCAGCTTTAATAAAAACTCAGCTGTATTTATAGCGGGTAGACAATCTACGGGGGTGGTGATGACCACCCTTTAGAGAAGATGATAGCAACCCAAGCTCAATCGTGACAAACAATTTTTTGAATACAAACAAAAAGCTTTCCAAATCAATAGTATAAGTATTTTAAAAAAAAAATCTTTTAGCTGTATCAACTTTTTTACTCATTTATTTTTTTCACCAATTCAATTTTATCAGTATGATAAAAACGCTTCGAAATAGTATGATAAACATGTTATTGAGATTAACGAAGACATAAAGCTTTTGCCGCCACGCGAACTACCGTATTTAAATCAAAAGAGGGTAACAGTGTGCAATGCCATTAAAAGTTCCTGTCGCCTTTTAAAAACTTTATCCACCGACTATTTATTTTAATATACAAAGGAACTGATGCTAATAAATGACAATATATCAAAGCCCAAAGTATAACTTTGTCGCCTTGATTATTTTCCCTTTTACTCCCCCAATGTTTATAACTTCAGTTTCTCCCTTATACAACGCGTGAATCATTTGGCCTTGCTAATGCACTGATTAATCTTCCGTTCTTTTTCCAAAGATTTATAAATACACAGCTATTATATATTTCAATATTTCAACAGATATTCCATGCTATAAAATATAGATCAATGATTAATAAATAAAAAAAAGCCCGAAATTAAATATAAAAATGCATAAATAAATATAAAAAAAAATAATATCATTTGAAATTAGAGTTGTAATAATAGTAATTTAATATAGGATACTATATATTGAACCTCAATTGAGTAACTGGTTGGAAGAACAGCTTCACTCTGCGGTTTGGTCAGAGTGACGTTGCGTTAAAAATAGATACCCGAGTAAGCGCAAGAGTGGATCTACCAAGAGTATAGTACAGTATTAAGATTGTGGCTCAACGCCGAGGTTGGTGGGCCGAGACACGATGTTATACCCGAATCGCTGTAAACAGAGAGGCGCCGAAACGCTTTACGACGCCATACGCGTCGTCCCAAAAACGTGCGTATAGTGTTTAGCTTATAGCTCAAGTCGTTTTGGTCTTACACCAACCATATTTTCACAACTACCGAATATACACTAATACAAATAAGTACACTATGCAATGAAGACTATAAGCTCTGATGAAAACTCGACAATATAAATTTCACTCGCTATGTGTATATTTAATTGTATAAAATGTCGGGAAAGAAAAAATAAGATCCATGTGTAGTTTTATCGATACGGACGAGAGAGTTTTTTCTCTCTAAGCAATTTTCCCGATTAGGATTAAACATTGATGTGATCGCATCTGATACAGATTAATGTCTACGTCGAGAGATACAACTTCGTCTCGGCTTGATCTCCCGGAAAAGTTATTTGTCTCTTGCGCGTATTCCATTTTCCCTCGAGCATCCAATGAGAAAGAGCTGGACATTGGATATGAAATGAGGATAGTTCGTCACCTTCGATTATATCATAGATTTTTTTTATCTTTCGTTTTATTTTTTATTTTTTTCTTTTGGCTCTCTCTGATTTTTATGACAAACAGTGTTGTCATATTGCCGGACATTTATTGTAAGATAAAATCTCTCGAGAATATGTCTTCAAGCATCAGCCCTATTGTACAAAATGTTGGTCGCTTATATTTATTCTCACGTCTGCACGATAACGAGCAATTGTATCGTTTCATCATATCCCTAACGAAATTTTTATTTATACATGTATTAAATGTGTGTTATTTTTTTTTTATGCACACATTAGTTGTAATTAATTTACTGATGTGATGTTGTTTATTATAATAATAATATATGGCGCATTGGAAAAATATAAAGTGAGTGCATATACAATGTGTATGTGTGTGTATGAACCACAGAATTAATTAACGACCAAACCACCGCTGATCGGTATATACTGTGTAATAATCGATAATTACTCACGGTAATTAAATAACCCCGCAACGAATGTAATATCTGGGTGGGCCTTTGCTGCGTTTGCTTTTGTATAGTGAACTATTTTTAAATCTGCAATTTACACAAATGTTTTTTTTTTTTTTTTCGTTCAGCAGTTTCATGGCGGTTTAATTTTTTTGTTCATTTCAACCCAATCGACTGCGAGTGAAGTCAGAAATATTTTATTGAGATTCATTGTGTATAACGAAAAAATCATGTGGGAATTTATCAATGCCCGAGATTTTGCAAGCTGCCCAACACGTGACCAGCTTACCATTGCGCTTCAATGCCAGAATATTCACAGAAAAATATTTGCTGACTTTGAAGAATATAAAGAAAAAAATATCAAAATATTCATTTAATAGTAAATAAATTCATACAACATACGTATCAATTTAAAATTGGAAAATTCTCCTTGGATATATTATAAATAAAAATATAATTAAAATATAATGGTTATAATGATACATGAGGATGTGTACAAATATATATGGAAATATTCATTGGGAAAATATGAAGAAATTGAGTAAAGAAAAAGGTCATAAGGTTCTTTTAAAAGACCGCAATGAGTCGAGTCCGCGGTCATGCGAGGTCTGCAGTGAGAGATTAATGTGTCGCCTCCTATCACCGGTGATTGACAGCTCTGTGACCACGACAAAGTGCGCCGACGAGTGTAAAATCCCTCCTTCAATTCCGCCATATACTACACTCTCTCGACACTTCTTATACTTTCTTACATATACGTACACATTATAACCCATTCTTTCACACACGCATCCAATCACTATATTTCCATATGCATTAGTATATATAATAATATACTATATAATATAAAAAAAAAAAACATAAACATTCTGCAATCTTCACACACCATTTCTCCATAATAGCGCAATATAAAATTTTTATTCACCTTGAAAAATGACGTTTTATCATGAAAATAACGAAAGACAATTTGTATATTTCATAAAAATTATTTTTCTCCCGAAGAAAAAGTCAAACATTTAAATATATATATATGTATAAGCGTGAGCGGCAATTAGGTAGTCTCTCCATAGTCAACCGGGGTAATTAGATGAAGCTTTAATTGCAACGGCCTCATCGTACCTCGTAAACGAGAAAAGCTCGCCTGTCTCCGAGGTGCAGTTCACAGCGCGTATTTACATCTCCCTAGGGAAACTGATGAAGGGACGTGCGGACGGGAACGCTTTTGGTTATATGGGGTAGGTGTATAAGAGGGAGTTGAGAGCGTGTGCCACGGTATCATCATGTGTATATACATTTATATACATACATAGCAGTACAGTGGGGGTGGTTCGTGCAACGGAAAGGCGGAAGACCAGAGAGAGAGTGAAAGAGTGAGTAGTAGTGCCCCTTTGTAATGGTTTAGCGTTCCCTCCGGTCGTCTTAAAAGAAAGGGTTAATTAAAAATAACAAAAGCTATCCGCGCCATTAGCGGCCGTTTGTATGCGCGCGGAACCTTTTGCAATTATATCCGGCAGTGCCTCCTACTTCCTTTTTAGGTAAAAACATTTTTTCTGAGAAAATAG
>JAQQBR010000002.1:10377150-10387229 GCA_030347285.1 Microctonus hyperodae
TAGTTAATCGACGATAGAGTGACAAATTCAGGTAAAACTTTTTAAAGAGTTTATTTAGATACACAACACATATGTTTAGTGGATTATTTATATACAATTATAGCTGAGCAGGCGGCTGAATCTTTCAGGGGAATTATAGCTAGAGAGACTAAAATGAAAGATAAAGAGTAAATAATTTGCATACTTGTATTATGATATTCTGAAGAATCAAATTGGATCGCGGGTGAGGCAGACTTTTTATTGAGACTACCTTTCATGATTCGCGATATCATCGTGATCTTCTCTAAACCGGCCACCTCCGTAATATAACCGAGTGTTTATGCATGATGTATCTGTATATAGTACACCCGGCCACCTGAAATTTATATATGTATGTATAAATATAAGGCGCCCCGGTTATATTATTTAAATTATTACATGACTATTATAGTCTCTCATATAATTATTTTATATCGCTTATCAAATTTTTTGGTAATATACACAGATCTATAGTATATATATTTACATAATTATTAAATGCGCACGCACATATGTCGAGAGGAAATATATATATATATTCTGTTAGACAATGTGACTCTTTGTTGAAAGCAAATCCGTCACGATGCATGATGGACGTAGCAGAAGAAAAAAAAATATTAAATAACGACAGTTGAGAAGTTACAGCAGAGTCAAAGGGTACCGAATGTAACATGCACATATTCACACATCTAGATATCAATGTACATGTGACAACACACTGATCCGATAGACGCTGTCCAGAATCTCTGGCTTACAGTTGATATGACGGTTTAATTACCCGCCAGGGAGGGCCGTTGGTGGAACGACGCGAACGCCGGTAAATCTCTTTGATGCGCCATAAAATGAACCACACGAATCGCAATCTTATTGCAAGTCTCGTCGCGCGCGTTTCTCTTACATTTTGGGTGGCGCATTTTGCATGTAAATATAAATTTTTTATATCAAATCATTATCGATAAATGTTTTCTTATTAATTTCATTGACAAATATTATTTTATTATATATAAATGAAAAACTCAAAGACAAAGAATATTGTTATTGTGTATAATATTTTTTGTTGGTTCGTATTTTTTTTTTTATTAGACGATCAAGCACTTTTTCTTTTCGTAGATAGCAACGCCGATCACCACCGAGTCCAGCGACGTTATCTCCCCCGCAAATATATATTAATGCCGCGTGATATATCGGCCGCTGGTCGCGAGGGACAAAACCTTAAATATTGGATAAGTTGGTCCACGGCGGCATTCAGTCCACAGGGACTGAATCTCAGTGATAGATCGTTCGCCTCTGACTGTCATAATAAAATACTCTCTGGATTTTACTTTTCCTTAACTAGGTATATATCACATCGCATCAAAAGTAAAAATAAATTGAGTGGCAATTTCTTTCTCTTATTCATTTTTCTATTTTCTTCTTACATATAATCATAAATATTTATGATAAATTTATAATTAGTTTCAATTAACGCTGGAACAAATACATTGCTCGTAACTTGCATTCATGTCTGTGATCAAATGTGTGGAGGGTTCGACTACATCGGGTCTATGCCTTGATCTTAATTTGCTACGGGACAAATTTCGCGGTGTGCGTTATTGGATTCGTCGCTGATAATTCTGTAGTAAATCATCACGCAATGGTTGGGCGTATGTACAAAGTGGCAAAGTCTCATGCGAACAGAAATGGTGGAGAATACAGTGTGGCCCTCCAATTTCCACCGAGTCTCTATGGGGTCGTGGATTATCCCAAACTCGGCTATACTCTATAACAAAGGGTTGCGATTCTCGCGGGACATTTCTGTCGACGTGACACTGCTTAGCTTTACTCCGTTCATTGTCATTATTGATAGAATATGCTCATACATAAAGCAATACATAATTATAAGAATATTTTTTTACTAATTCTCTTTATCTTGATATAA
Organism: Microctonus hyperodae; assembly: GCA_030347285.1. Lineage (NCBI taxonomy): Eukaryota > Metazoa > Arthropoda > Insecta > Hymenoptera > Braconidae > Microctonus > Microctonus hyperodae. The sequence continues at coordinate 10,379,087 of JAQQBR010000002.1, forward strand.
TTATTTTGATATTGAATGCTAAACACGAGTGTATTATTATATATTTAAATATATAATTGAGATGTATAATTATACTATCTGTCATTGAGAAGTAAATAAAAAAGGAATTGTAATAAATACGGGAAATTTCGTAGAAATGATAACTTAAAAGAGAAGAGAAGAATACGCGATGGTGTGAGTGACGAACTGAGGTTATCAACATGACAACCGGCCTATGACATCGCGATCAGTCTATGTCAAGACGTTTTGTTATCATTAAACATTAATTATTATTGCCTCCTCGACACTGTTATAATCTATATTTTCATTGCATGACATGTACGATAATGTCACAGACGAAATGTCAGAGAAGATGGATAAATAAATAAAACAAAAAAAAAATTAATCTTGTCAAGATTTGATTTAAAAATATATTTTCTGCTGCCAATTTTTTTCTCTTCTCTTTAAAGACATGATTATTTGATTATTCAATCGTGTTTATAGACATGTAAATTTATTTATAATTCATATCTATGTATAATTATTATACATATAATTTTTCATATGCAGTATTCACAGTAGATACATCAAAGTAAATAAAATTGTAACTAGGGTTAATTAATTCTTTCGACGAGGATTATTAACATTCGCGCCTGTATGATCGTACTTTGCGCATCTAATATTTGCGCGCCGGGCGGTAGTTATGAATGGAGCTCTGTGATCGCGGCGTCGAATGCGTGCGAAGCGTGCGTGAGGTTAGTTACGCACCGCTTACCGTGCCCCCAGGGGTGTTTTCGCTGGCGTAACCTATACCGCCAACAACAAGTCAGTCGATGTGAATATATACATATAGAAGCAAGTGAAAGAGATTGCCCACATGACCGGACCATAGATGCAATAAATGTATATACATGTACGCAAATAAATAAGCTTGTATATATAGAATGGGATGCACCGGTTTCATGCGTCGTTTACAAATGGGGTGAAGATACTAAGTAACAAAAAATTAAAGAAAAAAAATTGATGAAGATAAAGAGGAAAAAAATGGGGGACACAATTGGTTAAAATAATTTAAATAGAAAGATCTGTTTGTCTTATCCGGTGAAAAAAATAAATTAAGTAGGAAATTTCATCTCAATTTTTACAAATATTCCCAATTGGTATTTCTTTTTTTTATACGTTATATGAATGGATATATGTATAGAGAGAGTTGCAGAGTGAAAAGCTCCTGAAATTCAAAGAGATTGTTTACAATATATATGTATTCATGTATATATAGTAGAAATAGACATTGACCCGAGTGAGAATAGCTGTGTGTTATAGTACAAGCACAGTTTTGGAATCATCTCGAGGTGCCCTCTTGATAATCGTTAAAAGTTTGCTAACGATTGCTCGGGAAAATTTCTGAATGGCTCTCGTTCAGAAGTATATTCTGACTCAGTTGTAGTTGGGAATTTTCTAAAAGTATATACATGGAGAATTGTGTAAAATAATTCATTACGAAATTGTTTTAACTTTGTTTTTTTTTTTTGCAATTATTCGATCTAAAAGTTTCGATTATTAAAACAATGTTTAATTATATTTTTGCTTATTTTTTACTCTCATTGTGTTATAATTAGTATTGAATTTATGCTTTGACATGTGGAGACGCTGCAGTAGTGAAGGAATGAACACCATCTGGTTGAAAAGTCTTGAGGGGAATTTAAAAAATTTCTTTGGGTCGCGTGCGGTTTCGATTATAAAATTCCATAGCGTTCTCGCTTTTGTTGACTGTCTGTGTATATGAAAACAAACGTGATCCCAAATACAGATTCATCTATTAATAATCCTCATAAAATATCTCTTTCTTTCGAATTTTTTATTCCTCTCTTTCAGACTCTCATAAACATCATTTATCAAAGAGTCGTATCGTTTCTCATTGGGGATAGAGATACACGACGCGTTTGCGTGATGCATTCTGATGCAAGTAAGAGACTTTTATTTTGCGACCTGGCTTACACTCGTATAAGCGGTATATAGGATCATGTTGTGAATGGTAAAGCCAACGAAAAGAAAGGACTAAAGTATAACTACCTTATATACATCTTTGTGTATGTATACATTGAACTTGTACAGTCGCGAGAATTCACGGGTCGTGCGATAAATCATCCTAATAACTGAGGTTTCACCTGCGCACCACGTTTCGTTTGCCCCCGCAAAATCGCATGCACGCATGCATTATTCAGCGTGGCAGGAACAGAGTGAGCAAGAGAAAGAGAAGAGACTGCGGCTACAGTTGCACTTTGCATAAGATAACCAACGACCCACAGACACGAGTTGTGTATACGCAAAAAATATCATATTATTTTTCTTTGTTTTTAATTTTCGTTACAATTTTTTTTTTCTGTTATATTTAAAACATCATTCACGCGAATGATTTTCGCAAGAACAAAAGGATGAAGGGCTTCTCAGAACCGTGACAATTAGCACTATGAATAATTAGCATCGTTCGATTAGCGCGAGAGATTAACGTCGTTGGTTTTACCCAACAATATGATCATCTCTTTGGTATCTTTCTCTCACTTTTTTTTTCTCCTTTAATTCTTCTCTCTCTCCTCCCTCTGACAGCACGTGCTAACAGCGGACCGGCTCTGGCACTCATATCTCGCCACAAAAATTAACGCGGTCGAGTCAATATTTACTGGTTGGCCGCGTGCTCGCTCGTTGGCAAGAGAGGCAAAATGTTACTACTATATACTTAATTCTTCTACTCCTATGGTTTTACACACATGTGTATAATACATACATGTACATATTAACGTATACTATAAACTATAACATACCAGAAACATGGTCGCGACGATTTCCGGCCGGAATATTTTGCACGGTCACGAGCAACACAATAAATTGTCTCGTACAGACTGGAAACTTGTTTTTACTCAAGTTATGTTTATCAGCGACATGGCCCACAAGAGTGTCGCCAATACTTGGGACGTTGTTTCACTTCACGGGCGGTCCAATTTTATTGAAATTATGCTCACGATATAGATATATGTGTACACACATTTATATTTTTTATATTTGTATACATACATAGATACTTACACATATTTGTTTGTGAATGAATATATTTTGCGTATTGTTGAAATAATTAATTTCAAAGGTGTCACATTCGACATAAACAACATTCATTTATAATTAATTTTTATGACTTTGGTTTTGTGATTAAAAAAAAGAAAACAATATAATTTAATATTTATATATTAAAAAATTAATATGATACATTTGCTATGTGTTATTATTATTTATATGTGTGTGTATGTAATCATTTATGTGTATACATGATATGCAATATATCGTTTTGCATGCGTACACCATACGGGACGTATGATTACGGATGTTATCGTTAACATGCAAATACCGCCACTTGTGGTCTAATAGTGTCTTAATTGAACCAGACCATTATAGTTCCACCCACTCGATGTGGAGCCACCTTCCCTCATAAACTGTGCATGTATGAAGATATTAAAGTTGATTTTATAATAGCGAAAAATAACGGTACAAAATCAAAGCGCTTGTATATTTAAAAAAAAAAAATAAATAAATAAAACAGGTTGAATGCTTCATTAATTTAATAATAAATAATTCATTCGAGACACTTTTAGTCAGTCTGATATTTCTTTTTGAAATAATATTCGAATTGTTTTAATTAATCAATAATTTTACAATGAGAATGAGACTTCATTAATGGTTAAAATGAATGTATATAATATTTCTTCATAAACTGTCAATTAAATTGGAGAATTGGTAGAGGATGGAAATAAAATATAAAAAGAATATTTTGATTATATCGGTAAGAAAAGTGGGACTGAAAAGTGGCCTTTGGATAGACACCAGCTTGAAACACACGACGTCCCGCGGGGGCGGCTGCTTTGACCTGGTAATATGGCGCGCAAAGAAGAATGGGAAGTGTCACCAGGGGGTGAACTGACCGCGCGCCTTATATGAAATATACATATATCTATGTATGTATTCACTGCAAGGAGTCAATGAGAGTAATTTTATTTTTGTTTTATTTTCAAATTTTATTTATATTTACCAAACCGACAAGTGCGGTATACATAAAATCATATGGGGTTGTATAGACCCTCTCTCTTTCCTCCTTGATTGTGAGGTCATTAGTTCTCGACGTCGACTGCAGTCAGTCGAGAATTACTGAATACAATACACCTTTATAAACCGCAAGGCAAATAAAATATTCATACCACAGTTATATTAATTGAAAATTATAAACGAATAAATTTAGATAATGTATATATATATCAATGATGAAAATAAATTTATTCGTGCTTGAAAAGATAAAAATCAGATCGATTTTAAATCGATTTATTAAATGTCCAATAAGTGGATAGAGAGAGGTAACGATTGAGCACAATTTTATTTATTTCTTTCTTCCTTTCTCTCGAGTGAGCTCAGCTGTATATGTATATAGATCTCTATCGTGACTTGTAGCACGCGTCCCGATCACTCCAAGGAAAAGTATATACTGTATATACGTATAATATTTATGTATGTATATTAGAGATTCGTGTGATTATGTATACATAGGGGATTCATGGACGAAGAAGTTTCGTGTCATAAAGAAAACAGAGAAATAGAAAAAAAAAATGGCACGGGGATCATACGTATATTTTGGCTTGGGACTAATGGGCGCCTCCATAGAATATTGGCTGAGTCCAGTCGTCGTAAAAAGGCCCCAGCATGACAATGAGCGAGACGTGCATCGGCGCGTCTGAAATTTTAACATGAACAAATGGTCCATCGACTTTGAATAATCGATCTCTGCCACATAATGGACTTTCACAATCCTCCGTTTTCTAACTGATGGACATTCGCCATTGTTCATCTGAGACAATGATCAATTTTTCCAAATTTAAAAAAAAGAAAAAAAAAGAAAATTAAATAAAATAATGTAATAAATGTTAATTTACAAGAAAAAAAATATACCTTCCAATGATACCAATTGACAGTAATAGCTTTATAAATTGCTTTGCTACAATTTTTTAATCACCCGTGATGAAGGCATAATGTAAAAATAAATTAGTCGTAAGGTTGTCCCTTGTCGAGTTTAGGACGCAATTCAAAAGGTTGAGACGAAGTGAAGAAAAAAAAAAATAATAGAAGTGAAATAGCTAAAGAAGAAAATGAGAAGTAACGAAGAGGAAGAGAAAAAGAAATAAAAAGTAACCGCGTGGCAGCGACTGTGCGCGCTCTAAAAGCCAATCAAAGAGTGACAGTCGCCCAGACCCGCCTTGTAACCTTCAAAAGATCTGCCGAGGGCTTTCTAATATGCGTCCGGAGAATTATTGGACTTACAGGACACTACTCCATATTGATGAGACTATTCTCCATCTAATATCTGCTGAGTGTATACATTTATTTATTCATGCACAACAAGTCATGGAAAGATGCTAATACATAATGAAAATAATAATTGTATATATACGAAGGTTCATTAACATATGTCAACGAGTATACGCATCGAAGAAAAGCCATGCACACATATGCTGTTTAAGGCCTCGTCATCTGTCTAGATTTCTCAGCAATCCGCGATGTCATCGTTCGACGATAGCAGCGATCCATAACGCACGCGCGTCATCATCCTAGTTGATTTCCTTTGTCTACGCGTAGCTTTTGTAGTGTTGTCGTTCTAAGGCGTGACGGAAGTCTCTTACAGCAGAATATTCAATATATAAATTTATAGATATTGAAAGTCTATTTAATAAAAAATGCTGCAATTAATTGTGAGATAGTGACACAAAGGATATGCTCTTTGTATATAATAAAAATAAAAGGAAAAAATATTAATAACGTAATGAGTTTTATCTATTAATTCTCTTGTGTGGAATAATTATCAGCTAATAAATAAATTGTCATTAGATTGAATAAAAATAAAATGACAAATGTAAAATGATAATATTAAACAAAACGCGATTATAATTTGATGTATATATTCTAGTGGTAGGAATATATCGCAAGTTTATCGCAATGCCTTTGGGGTTATCCGTGAAAGACAAAACTAACGGGATGTCGCTGATGTTGAACGTGAGCGTCAACCGGCTGTCGTGTCATCGTTTATCGTTTTATGACCAGCTAATTAGCGTCCATGGGGTTTATTAGCCCGTTAGTGCACTCGCCGCTACGGCGGAATGTCGCCATGAACCATCATCGTATGTCTACATTCACATGTGATTTATATTTATATTCATGTTCAAGTACATGTGTATATCCATCAGCGTACAAAAAAAAAACACTGGGAGTCGCGCTCCGCAGGGACCACGGAGGAAATCAAATTAAATTAATAACTCTTAGGTAAAAATAATACTCGTCCTTAAAAAACGTGAAATAATTTTGGAAGACGAAAAAAAAACCAACGCACTCATTAAAAGTCACTTTTCTACATTACAAAAGTCGTAAAAAAAAAAATCTTGATGACGATTTGAGTACCAAGAAATATTTGGGATTCCGAGCTAATCGTTGCTATCGATCCTCGTCGACGCCTAAAATCATATTTTATTTTTTTTATTGTCGTTAAACAAAGAAGACTTCAATGTGTATATTGAAAAAAAAAAAAAATGTTTGTAGTTGAGTCACGAATAAAATCAACGGCCGAGCGAGCGTCACCCGATATATTATATTCCATCTCATCGTATATAAACTCTAATTCTTCTACCTTGAAGTAGGTAATTTCTCCGGCAGACAATAAACCAGTGATTGTGGAAGCGACTAGATGACGAATCTTTTAGCCTCATCTCGTGAAAGTCACAGCAGTCTGTTTATTACTGTCCATTGGAGTATATACACGTATATACATATACATCCATATATCGTTCTTCACTTCATCCTTGTCGTTATAATGCCAGCCAGCAGCAGCAGCAGCCTTCCATCAAGTTTCATAAACTAATGTTAGCTCATCAAACGCTTTTTGGGACTAGGTGGAGCCCCTTGGAGGCTCTCAAAACACCGCATTTATTATAGCAGTCGAGTCTCTCCCTCACTTTATTTTGATTTCATTGTATTGAGCATCGGCCAAAGATCGTCCGAACAAAACAAAAGGGATGGAAGAGCGATGTGGGGATAAATCAAGACTAACCAGCTATGAAACCTCAAATTCAAGCGCGTGAAAACCTTTAGACATATTATTTGTAGATATTTATACACACACTCATACAGATAAAAGTATAAACTCATGGACAATCAAAGATATTCTCTTTTAAACTGACAAAGAAAAATATATTTCAACCTCTGCTCTCCAATTTTTTTTTTGTCTTCTACTAATAATTATATAGATTTATATAAATATAAACATGAAATTAAATTCTCACGGTTCCACATTTCACTGATTATATATCGATGTGTCAAGAATTTTCCTGTCTTAAATTAATTCAATAAATCAACTATACTATAATATAATTTGTGCGGGGTTAGGTGAGAGATTAAAGTGACGGATTTTTCATATACATTTAATTGATGACCGTATATACAGTTGAGATCAATGGACGATTCGAAGAATGGTTATATGTTTTTCACCGATCGTAATTATAGGAAGTGACCGCAAGCCACGTTACGCGCGACTGGCGTTCGATGCTCAATTAATTATTGAAATTCGATGGCCGATACTGTGCGCGAAAGAACGAACGAAGTAGGAAGAGAGATAAATAGTGAAAGCAAAAGCAACCTCAATGTATGCCTGTGTATACAAATATATACATGTATATATTCAGGATATAAGTACTGGCGCGCGACCAGAGCGCCCGGTAGCAATTTATTCATTGCGCGCGCTAACTGGCTGCACCATTGAAAACCCACCATGGTAATCTGCATTCATTTGAATAAATAACCGATCAATAACCAACAATAAGTTTGCCAATCTGTGGTTTGTCATCTTAGTAAAGTAGTCCATTGATAAACTGCACTTGCAATGAGTATACAGCTTCTTTAAAAAATGTCATCCTTTATATTATCACTTTAGACATTAATATCTATGTAGGTCAAACAATTAAACACCGTTGAATTATTTTAATTTCATAAATGATCAATTTTACATAATGAGTAATAAAAATTGAATTATGAGATTCATTAAATAAAGATGAACGTTCGATAATGAGAAAAAAAAAAAAAGAAA
>JAQQBR010000002.1:10390681-10407585 GCA_030347285.1 Microctonus hyperodae
AATAGATCTGTCTATTTTTTATAAATAAATGCGAAATATATTTTATACTTGATGATGGTTCTATAGTATATAGTAATTGCAAAATTATGTAGACATTTTGTATACAACTATTGAAAGTTAACTTGAAAGATAATTTAGTGTTTACTATTAACTACACTATTATTGGCCATCTTGATGCTTTGTGATATAACTTAATTGTCTATACGTGTTTAACAAATTTTTTTTCATGCAAAAACCTGACCCTGTTTTAAGACTCAATACCTATCAATGTACACGGTTCATTTGCGCGTCGATTACCGACAATTTGCAAATTACTTCACCTTCAGAACACGCACCTGGTACGACTTCTCTCATTGCTCCCAACACTATATACAATGACTTTGTACATTACAATCGATTTTAGTGTAAATAACTACCACCTAACATAAGTACTTAGATACTGATATAGCACAAATTTGAGATTAAATCGTCTCTATTTGAAGGATGATAGTGGCACGCGCCTGATCACTCCTCCGCGTTTGATTTCTCGTCAATCGTGACTGTGAAGGCGCCTTGTATACTCGCATTGTTATGTTTCGATATATATACCTACACATATAGCATTTCAACCACAACATCAGACTCGATTTCATCTATTGTAACCAATTTCAAGTTAGTATATTGGGCGGTGGTAGTGGTGGATTGGAGATTGCCGTTTGCGCGTAAAATAACTTTTGCCTCGGCAATATAATCCGACTTGGAATCACCGGTAGGTTGAATTATCGCAGTATAACTGCGTGCAGCCATTCCCCGGATTGCGGCAATTACCTCCCTGGGCATCCAGCGCCATCGGAGTAATTATCGAGGAGAAAAGGACTCCACTGAGTCTCGTTTAATCTGCGATCTGCTGCCGGTCGCGCGAGACGAGTTCAAACTTATTTAAAGTTATTGGTGTTTAAGAAAAAATAATAGGAGAATTAAAATGAGAATGAATCGCAAAGTTTTTACCGCTTCAGGAGGCAGCATGTTACATCATTGCTCAGAGGGATTTACTCACCGGAGGATGTATACATCTATAAATATATATCCATGTATATGTATATAAGTGACGACTTATGCTCGTGATTTTCACAATTATTATTTCAGTATACCGAAACTCTGCGCGAGTCTGCTTGGCCAATTGCGGCCAACAATAATCGCTTTAATGTCGATCACGAAACGACACTAAATCTCAGCGCAGACAATTTTCCATTCTTATATTTCCAATATCGATTTCATTGTATAAAATACAATAGACACTTCAGATAAAGGTATCGAGCTTCCTACCACGATGGTGGAATTTTTTTTCTTCCCTGCAAATTAAAGAATTTAAAATGAAGAAAAAAAAAAAAGAGTGAACGTTGTGAATAATTTTCACTGTAGCCTATACCACCCAAACCTGCATCCAACGTTGGGAAGATGGTAGACGATATGCCATTGTAAAACAACTGATCGTAAAGATTGCCTTTGGAACGCCGGCTAAAGTGGCGCGTCAATTTTGCTGCGTACCACGCACCTTATATGGACAAAAAGAAAATCATCTTGTATAATCATAAACTGAAAGAAGATCACAGTAGAATTATACGTACGTATGTATATAGTTGCTGTGTATCTTTTATAGATAAAGATTATTTTACCGGTCTCCTTGACACTTGAAACCGGTTATGCGACGTGCATATAGGTGCATATTACGTGTAATATTCTACGGATATCAAGCAAATTATTTATTTCTTCAACTGAAAATTCATTAAAATACAAGAAAAAATTATATCAGAAACTACAATTTCTTGCTGTCTCATTCTTTGCATCAGAAAGCTACACATTTTTTTTTTTTTATTTTCAATACAAAAACATGTACAGAAAGCAAAAAAGTAAAAGAGCCGCGGGTGGCCTCAACATGTAATCTTATATATACACATATGTGTATATGCACATAGATATGTATGCCCTAGAAGCATTAAAGTCCCGACGTCATCCCCGATCCTAGTGGACGTTCATGAAGACAAACAAAGAGAGAAAAAAGGGGTGACATGGTGGAAATAAAACGATACTAATAAAGAGAAAGAGCTGAATAAAGTATATGTATATATATATATATGCTTTGTAAAAGATGCGAGAGCAAAAGGGGAATACGAAGAAGATGCAAGAGATGAAGGAGATGAACAAAAAAAAATAAGAGGCCGGGAGCTATGCGTGCTCCGCCCCGCCCACGCTTTCAGAGACCCAGGACTCAACTTGTCCACCTTCTTCGCGAGGTACAGCCCAAGGCAAAAGTATATATTTTCAAGTCGACCACCCTAGCCGCTTTGCGTTTAGTCAAACTGAAAGGGCTTCGGGGATAGAGATGTGCAGCAGCAGTTAAAAGATCGCTCATAGTCGATTAAATTTCGTGGGACTGATGTGCTTTAAACGCGTCACCCTCTAAACGAAAATTACCCATTACTTAAAAATAAAAATATATTTCGTTGCGGGGTTTATCAAGAAAAAAAATCTTTGCTACGAAAATATATACATAAATATTATCTGATTTAACTCTAAGATCAAGGGTGGGTAATCGCCTTAGAACATTTTTTCACAAATTATTTTTTTTTTCGTCGCATTCACTCTCAGACATTGTCACTTGAAATTTATAAAATTTTTCTTTGCCAATATTTAAAGAGCGCGAGATGATAATTATCACAGGTGGATTTAGACTGTTATAAAATTTTCTGATTTTTTAATTATAACCATACAGATAAAAATACATTAGTATAATTAAATTAAGTGTGTGAAATCAGATATTGTATCCCCAACTTACATATAAACATTGTTGTAGACTGATAGCCAAAGGCGCCATCTCCAGGAACACTTATCCATGTATATATTCCATTCCTCGCGAGTATCCATATGTCTCTTTGCGAGGCGATACTCGTGCAAAGTCTTACATATAACCCGTAAGGCAAATATCTAAGGAGATTCCAGAGAAAGAGTCAGTGAAAGGAGAGAAGAATGAGAACTGAAGACAGTTTGTGAGCCACAACGAAAGAGTGGAATAATATTTTCCATGTCGCGCAAAAAAAAAAATTTTAAAAAGTACCATATTCGCATTATATGCATGCTCTGGAATATCTCCCATGGCCTCCACATGCCGAGTTAACGTTATCCGTATAATAATATAAGAGAGTGAAAGAGAAAAATAAATGAGAATATGAGAAAGGGAGAAACAACTATAGTGAGACGCAGTTGTGGCCATTGAGTAAACGTACAACCTACAAAAGCCGGACGTTGGTCCTCGTCGAGCTGTTTCAAGCAAATATACTTATATATGAATGTATATTGTATATACAATATATGTATATAAACATACATATGGATACGTAAAATGTTGAGTGCCTTGGTGTTCATGTCGAGTCTTTGGAGATATGTCTCTTTTGCTCCCTCTGCATAATTCGAATGAAAGGACAACAGCGGTTTGGATAAACAATTAAATTTTCAGGTCATGTGTCAAATAAACACATGAATTAATATAAATTTATTAAAACAAATGATCCAAGCTTGTTTTCTAGATATTTAATGTCGATTTAGTTGTGATAAAAATGGAAAATGACAGTGGGCCATTGTTAAAATTCACGTATTAAATGCAGGAATGTAATTCATACATGTATATAAATACAATATAAAGAGCTATGTATATACAACGGCGCACCCCTCAACTCCAGAGCAAACGTCCTTTTCCACACGCGGATTGCTAGCGGCGTGAACCCCACGCAAAACGTTGAGGGTGAAAGAAAGGGACCTTTTGTCTTTCGATCGACAACTCGGCGTGCGGGCAAATGAGCCACGAGATTGGCCAAAGCAGGCAAGAGCGGGAGCTAAAGTGCTCTGTGGCAGGTGGAAATTCAAAGTACGAATATACTGCATGTATAAATGTATTATATTTATATATAGATGTACGTATATATATTTTGAAAGGGAGGAGAATTAGTTCTATTGTCCTAGAAATTATTCCCTCACAATTGCCTCACGCTCGTGGCTTTTTCAGTCTCGCCCTTTTGACGATTTCTCACATAGAAATTAAAAAAGAATTGCCGACACGAGATATCAATCACACATGGAGAAGAAAAAAAATAATAAAAATAGACAAAATGTTTTTTTCAATAGATTGATTGATGGATGAAACTTCAGCGACGATACAGTATAAATAAAAATAAAAATAAAAACACAAAGAATCAACGCAGTGGATTATAGGAGTGTGGTCATATATACTGTATCACTATAAAGAATAATATAACGCATATATATATACAACCTCTGCCTATAAAACAATTTATTTGGCGCCACCACAGGGGGCGCATTGTCTCTGTTTGTTGCAAAGCCATACCGCCAACATGTTTATCCCTTTCTTTATCATTTACTCTGCTCACACGCACTGTTCGTTGTGCAAAATTGTACCAGCACCATATTCCCTAAGACTTCGAGACGTACATAGCGTATCACCTTTCGGAATTCGTGTCGGGCGAACGCCGCAGGGGATGCCATTACTCGTTGCCGCGATAATTACCACACGAGATTCTTATTCATCTTTTACACTTATATATTCACCACTGTACATAAATATGTGTATAGATACTTATTGGACACAGCATAAAATTGAATGAGCCAAGTGGGTGTATCTCAATCGTTTAAAATATGAACATATATATAAACATTAGAGTTTCATCCGTATAATCCCTTGAAGATCTTGAGATGATCACGCGTCCTTCGGCGTCGTCATCATCTCTATATACATTGGAGAAATTATATTTTACTCCCTGAGTGTTTACGTTTGTCTCCTCTCATCCGTCCATGTAACCGCGAATGAGATCGTAAGAAAGAAAACGAAAGAGTGAGGGTATGGGAGAGCACAAAGAACGTTTTATAGTCTGCCGGACGATGGAATAATTTTTCCCTCGTCACGGCGTGTCGTGGACGGCGACAAAACAGCACAAAGACTGCCTTGTTGATTTCTGACCCAAGCGACTTTACATTCAAGATTATACTCATTTACGGATTCTGAAAAAAGTCTTCTTTTAAATGAATAAATAAATAAAAAATTCGTCAAACCAGCTGACGATAAACTTGTCTATACGTGTATATACACAAACATATATATTAAATCATGTTGAAGAAAATCTGTACAGCATTAAATCTCTGCAACCTATATGTGTTGATGTATACTTACATATGTAGTGTATACACACATGAGGGAGCTTATACGAAGGAATGTTATTCCTGGATGACGATCGTCACTTCAGTTTGTTTATACTAGATGGGACAGAAATACAAGAGTGTCGCACAATATTCCAACTATATATGCGTTAACAAGACGCGAACCATATGGCGGTTGAAAAGGTCTATACTCACCAGACTGTATTCTCCAAACTATTTTTGATGTTAAAGCATTGATGGCTCCCCAAAGCTAAGCACAAACGTGTGACACAACCTGCAGTCTATATAGCTTGGTGACAAAGTCATAACGATTTTGTGTTATTATAAACTTTTCTTAGAACTAAACATTTTCTTGTGCATGTATATGTATTATTGTATATATTGCCAAGACGTTGATGGCGAGCAGAGACACCCGGACTATATATTCCCTCAAGTTTTAACGTGTCGTGCACGCATGTATTTATTATATAGGTGGGAGATATCTCTTTGAAGGAAAAGCGAAATGTCCGTCGTTGAAACTAGAAAAATAAAGTTCCAGATGATTAGTTGGTCTTTGATGCTGCCATGAGTCTTTGCGGATCGATCAACGCGCGCCACCACTGTACTCTTACGACTTTTCGTTTATATACGTGTGTGTTCACGTGTGTGCTAGAAACGTAAGACGATGATGCCTTTGGCATAGCCACGACGAGAATAGACGTGCGGTGTCGATCGCCAAATGCATCAACCATATGTTCTAGAGCAACAAAGTAGCTTTAAATAAAATTATTTTTGACGATCGATTCGATTGTTTGTATTAATATTCAGCATTTTTTTTTTTTTCATTACTATGTTCTGTTGAAGTAAGGTCCAGAAACGTTTAGAAAAATTCTACATCCATAGAATACTCTAGAAACTATAATACTATAATGTAATATTAATAGGTATGTAATTAGGTGCAATATCTATTTAGAAAAATCTAGGTAAACTTGTAATCTCTATGTAAGGGTACTCCAATATACTCAGGTAGTTCAGTATACCATAGAGCTTCATGTTGTTAGGTCAATTTGTTTTTGTATTAATAAATTCACATAGAAATAAGAGTGTGTTTTTATTTTATAAACCTCGACATGTTCAACGGGGAGCGGATGTGTTGGTGTGTACTTTTTTAACCGAGAACATATATATTTCGGGGTTGGTTGATCAAAACACTGGTGCAGGACACAACCGATCGTTATCCAAAGTGTCGCCTGGCGGGCTTGCGTGCAAGAATGCAGCGAGGGAACTCACGAGACCCTCACTATTATCTGACGTGATGTCACCCAGCCCAGCGAAGAAATTTCATTTGAAAGTTAGTCGCGTTGAGAAAAAGAAACGATAAAAATAAATAATAAAAAGTGAAACCAAATTGAATAATGACAATGGCGGTGAAATGAAGGTTTCTTTTATTTCTCAATTGCGCGATCAATTCTTCGTGACTTACTTCTCTGTCGAGGTGGTCGAATTTTTGCAGTCCTGCGCAATGCAACTAAGAATTACTGTTGTGGAATATTTTTTTTCTTTGAAACAGTGGAAAGTCGTTCAATCTGCAATTGGTGTAATATCACTCACGATTTTGGAATATGAATTTAAATATAGAATAAAAATTCCTGCAGTCTTTGGTAAAAGTATTGAAATAATATATAATACGACGGTATTAATATATCTAAAAAAAATAATAACCAAAAAATATTACAACTCCACTAAAATAAAATAACTGCGTCTCCTCTTCTATCTATTTATATAAATTCATGAATATTGCGTAACGTAATTCAAAAATCGAGGGTGAAAAGGCAAATAGATATTCTTACATAACATACATACATCAATTTACACATGTGGTAAAAGTTATTCCGCACATACTCTCTATCCCCCACCATCAAATATTATTTATACATATACATATATAAACGACAAAAAGCTCGAAAGCATAACAAGCCATGTGTGTTCCAAGACAACTGGACCATATCGTAATACAATCACTCATCAAATTCATTCTGGAATATAAATATTTCAAACATTATATATTCCAATTCCATTTAATAATACTTAAAAAATATTCAAAAATTTTTATTAATCAGCAATACTATATAATGTCTATAAAAAAATCATACTTCATTTAATGTGGTTGCATTGGGCCGACAAAGTGATGGAAAGAAAAAAAATAAAAAGAAATCTCGAACGATACAAATTGGCAGCAGAGTGACGTTGTAACTTTTGGTTATGGAAGCAAAGGACAAAAGAAAAATAATGACAACGTACTATTGTCGATATATATGTAAGCTAAGCGTTTTCTCGGGGCCGCTTGGTGATTTTCAATCACTTTGAACGACCCACTATACCATCACATTATACACACATGTATTAATATATATACTATATATATAATAAAGATAAATGTGTATGTATACCGTGTATAGTAATGGGATAAAGTGAGAGCGGATCGTTAGGTAGTGCCTGCGGTTGCAGTGGAAACAATCGCGTTCCCGGGGGTGCCGAGACAGTATAAATGATCCTCGTGTGAAACGCACCATAGCTATATATATACATATATGTATACTTTATATATACCATTTAGCTACGTAATTTTCGTCGGCGAGAGCACCATTGAACAACGAGTCAGAGAGATAGTTGAGGCGTGGCGCACGGTCACACCTTTTCATCAGATGAGGCGCGATTTTCACGGGACCTTTCCAAGTCGCCTGTCTCATCTCTCATCTATCGGTGTTTTGTTTTTGCGGACGAGAAAAAAAGTGTGGCGTCATCGTGAATGCTGAGACAAGAGCTGCCTCGCAGGCACCAAAGAAAACAATGAAAGATTGGACGAAATGATGTAGTCATAGTCCCAACGGTCAAATTTTCGTTGAAGACGATTTGGAAAGTTTTGAAATATTAAAATTATTTTGTCGTTTTGTTTTGTATGTATATATATGATATTCAGGTATAAACACTTATTATCAGAATAATATTTAATATATATTACATAAGTTTAACGAATTTTTCTATCGCGATTATTTTCAATGATGCATCAATATTTTTTTATGATAATCCCGATGTGAATAATTGTATGTCAATGAAAGGAATGAATATATACTCTCAGATACGTTGCAAAAAAATGAAGAGTTATTATAAATTCAAATATATATATTTAGAATTGTGTAGGAATATATACATAAATATATACAAAGCGTATTTTAATTCAGGGATGCTTGATAAATTGTGTATACTCACTGAAACATTTTATTTATATACAACATATAAGAAGCGATTGAAAATATATATAATGGAAAGCACGTTTGAGAGCACAATTGAAAAATCTCAATATACGCTATACCGATCATCCCTTCGAGATGCATCTTATACATATATATAAATATATATGATGATATAAATATATTCGTGCATGATGCTATTGCGTTGTATGATGATGAGAAAACTGACAGTTAAAAAGTGATCTAGACCTATTCAACGATTTTCTACGGCTACTCAAAAGAAAATCACAATTTTTGTCTATGTGTGTATGTATCTACGGCGCATATATGTATGTATAAATGCGTGTATATATATAAGGGACTACGAAACTATTTCGCTATAGGCGGGGGACTTCAAACGACAAAAGACAGAAGAGCAAATAAGAGAGGGAGACGAGCGAGAAGAATAAGGATGATACAAAATATTAATATCTCAGCGTCCTTCATAATTCACGGGAGGATGAACGCGTTACGCACGCTTCGCAGCTCATCCCGAGGGAAAACTGACGGAATAAACAGGATACGCGTCGTGTATATGAGACTGAGAGAGTGAGAGATAAAGAGAAATATGGGGAAGGAAAGAAAGATGGAAAGAGCAGTGTCTTTGTACTCATCCGCGGAGCGTTTGTTAGAGGACCATGGAACTATTGTATTTGTCTTGACGAATTACAAGGGAGCATGTGTTTAGACGCAGCTGAATGCACGACGTTTAGTCGCTGGTTTCTTTCTCCCTCTTGCTTATTCATTTAAAGACGTTGTGCGTGGTCCCATTATACTGACATAACTCGTCAAAAATATTGTGATTGGCCGCCTATTGAATATGACGTTACCTGGACGAGATTTGGAAAAAAAAATAAAAATAGAACGCCGGATGAGTGGAGTACAGTGGAGAGAGGGGTTGTACAAAAAAAGAAAAATAAATCCGATGAGAGAGTGGAAATAATAGAGAACCTGGATGGGAAGCGATACGTTTTGCTAAACGAATTATTTGGGGGTGAAAAAATTTTTATTTACAAAAAAATCTTGGAATATGATTTAATTTTTTGTGACAGCTTTCCCATTGTATTTTTAGTTCTACATATATGTGGATATATACATCCGAATATATTTGTTAAAAATATATCGTTTATACAAACAAAGTGACAGCTGCTGAAACTACTCAATAAAATTCATGAATTACATCATTGTCTTTAATGAATCGCAAGAGGTCAAAGATATATCAAGCGTAATTACTTCAGCGTCTCTCCAACTATTTAAACAAACCTATGTATGTATAATACATACGTTCAAAAGCGCGTGCGCTTAATTACTTCACCGCATATATTATGATTACTTTGGTCAATAGTGTCGATTAGTCTCTGGGTCGAATTATATTTTATCTTTGGCAAATTATATACCTATGCCATTCGCACTAATTTTTTTATTATCCCAAACGAAACAAGAATAAAATTTCAGTGTATACACATACAGAATACACGTCCTATTCTGCTTGGAATTATTTTACAAACACAATTGAACATTAAGAGATATATTAGATCTGCCGCGAATCAATTTAAGTTTGATTTAAAACAGAAGTCAAGTCGCACATGCAATTGATTGCTGGAATATATACATCTATATAGACACAGTAGGAGGAAGATGAGAAAGCGGCAGAAGCTCGGAATATACATATACACACACAGGAATATATAAGCTTCACAGACAACCTCGGCTAGGCCTTTGGCAGACCGCGAGTCAAACTCTCGCGGAGTTATAGTATACCTAACGATCCCGGGATTGCTACAGTTTCTCTCTTCGCCACGGTTCCTCCCTCCCGCACTCTTTGGCTCTTCCTTTCCCACCCTCTATCCAAGCTTTAGGGTTGCCGCGATGATGTTGCAAATTTAATCATCTGCATACTTGGCGATTACACGGACCACCGATCACAGAGAGGTCGTGCGCGCATACGACCCTTCGGCGTTAACCGTTTGCCAAATACATCTACACATGTTACGTATAACACACAGTTTTGTATGTATATGTAAAATTAGATTATATGTGTGTACGTTTATCCATTCGATTGAAATTGTTGTCGATATGAACATCAGTATTTCTAATCGTTATAATACAATAATTGATTTTGTGCATATTGTCAAATCTATTTGTAAAACTTTTTTACTCAACAGCGTTAAAGTAATTATATAATTACAAGATTCGTGACAAAGTTTTTATTTTATTGAATTGTTCATATTATGTATGATAAGATGAATTTTTTTGAAAATTATAAAAGTATTAAATTATTTATTTATTTGAGAAATACATCACACGACGCATCAAAGCGACGCGTGGCTTGGGTGTTCCGCCCCATTTGACATTGGATACATTTTGATAGTATTAGCAATATATGACCCCTAACATCATGCGCACTGTCATACTCTCCCTGAGGCTGCGAACGGTACTAATTCAAAATGTAAAATATATATATTTATGTCTAAATGTATGTACGTTGATGTATTTGTTGAAGCGCCACTAACAGAAATGCCATAATCTCTGATCAGTATCAACAGAGGCATTCTCGGATAATTGGTTTTTCGCGTAATGCTAAGCAACAAAATCGTTTGGTCGCATTTGCTTTTTCAACTCATGAGCCTTTGACAGTGTCCAGGGGGATAAGATATGACTTCAAAGCTTAAATAAACACTCGTCTATCAATGTATATAAACATAAAAAAATTTGTCCTTTTATTTTTTTTAATTAATTCAAGTCTGTCTTGAATTTATAAAGTCAAAAAAGCTGAAAGGGTGCGTCTACTCTGGGAAAATTCACCGGAAAAATAATATTTATTCGAGAGTATATACCTATATAAAACGAAAGAAAGAAAAAAAGAAAAGAGAATAAGGTAAAAAAAAATACCACCCTCAATAAAATTCCATTGTGTCGCCCAGAAGCGTTTAAGCCTCCTATCTCCTCTTCCCAATTCTTTTTTTTTTATCCTTCACCCTTGGCGTTATTTCGCCCTCCGAGGAAATCAGCTCGGTCTCTTGCTATACTCCCCTTGTAAAACCCCACCCACGCAATGCATCCGTGTGCTTCTCTCTTTCACTTGTTGTCGCACGAGTCTTTATTAGCCTCCTCCAGCATCCAAACTGCGAGGGTTGACTTTTTTATTTCCTCGACTTGACATCGATGCGACGTTTTCCCTTTTTTTTTTTTTTTTTTTTGGTTATTTTTCCTCTCGTTTCAACCCCTACCACGTACACTTGTTGCTCTGCCACAGGAATCACCCTTGTTTTTTTTCTTTATTGTCGTATAACCACTATGAAAAAAAAAAATTTGTTAGTGTGCCTCTAATAATATTATTATATCTTTAGATAATTTTTATTTATTAATTAAACAACTCTTACGATTTTTTATTTATACATAAATATTTTTTACATTAAAAAGTATCCAGCAATAATATTTTTTGTGACAACAAGTAAATAGATACTGATATAATCATTTTATAATTATCTATTACCCACAACACTTGAAAAAAAAAAAATGTGTTTTTATATATTGAAACCACAAACCACAGGACCATGTAATGAGATTTAAATTACTGTGAGACACACTGTATGTGACAAAATATTCAATGTATCTCTTACTGATATAATCTCAAAGTCATTACAAATTTTTAATTCAATATTATTATTAAAAAAAAAAAAGAAACGTAGATAAAATTCATGATATAAATGACAGCGTAAATCAGAAGCGACATGTGACATCCTCACGCAATGAGATCAATTACACATTTAAAATGATATAAAAACATGAGAACCAAAACGTGTCACAATGTCACTGAAGTAGCACTATTTGTAGTGACATATCAGGAATAAACATGTTTTGAACATTGATTCAGTAAAAGAAGATGAAAATAATCAAGTGGGATAAATTGAGTGTGTCACGCGAGAGTCTTCTTTTTATTTTTCACTTATTTTTTCTCTTCTCTTTGGCGTCGTCTGTGTCAGATTAATTGTATGAAGTCGGCAATTACCCCAAAATATCCTGCGTGTGTTTCGTCACGTCAAGTTTGATCGATCGTCCTTTGAATTTTGTCCGTGTGTGTCTATTACCTTACATACATACATATATACAATTGTTTTGAATCTCGTGACTGCATGCATGTTTGCCCGGATGTTTCGAGATATATTGTTGCGGTATATTAAATAAGTGAAAAGAGAATATACAAGAGAAGAAATTTAATTCTTTGTATAAAATATATAAATTTCAGTAGCGTAGCGCTCGACAGAAGCTTATATATATACATAAACGTATATATATATATATATTCGTTTCTCTTTCACAATAAAATCCGTTTTGTGGACGCGGCGCGTCACGAGAACAAAAAAAATATTCACATCGACTGGACAAAGTACGCTTGTCACGGCACTTTTACGTTCTTTGGATTAATCACCGAGTCTCGTGACCATCAAAAAAAAAATCTTACACTTCATCTATGTAGCTTCTGAGCGTGTTTTATTTTATTTTTACCTTGATGTCCATCATGTAAAAATTATTCTTCAATATAGGTCAAAAAGATTTTTGATTATAGACCTTGATTATAATGAGAGAATGAAAAAAGGAATTGAAGAACTATATATGAAACATTGTCGGTAGATATATTATATTTATGTTTATTGGAGTGGCAAAAAAAGTGATTTGTGTTATTCATTGACGCGGAAAAATTGCCGTAGAGTTTGGATAAAAGATTTTTGAAGAGACTTGTGTCGCTCGAAGCAACCAGCTCCTCTTTCTCTCTCACTTTCGCTCTATTGAACGACCTCGAAAAACTGTCACGGCGTGTCACCTGTCTCACCAGGTAAAGCCAACCAACAAGGAAGAATATATACACGTAAATACGTATTGGTGTATCGTCAATACGGGAGAAAGAAAGAGAGGCAAAGAGATGGACGATCACAACGGGGTACAATACCCATCTAATAACATGACTGGGGACAAGGGACGAACATTGTGGTGACGTTTCGTTCCACCCTAACCGCAAAAACCACCGGCTATATACTCTGGTTTTCTCTATTGTCTCCTTAACAAGTGCAATGCGACACAAGAGACATTCTCGACTTTTGGGCTTTTCGTTTTCAACGAGAATGAGGTAAATAAAGATTTAAATCGTATATAGTTTAGTATATATATACATTAAACGTATTTCAACGACAAAAACCGACCTTGTAATCTTCTTTCATCTTGATTCATCGTCAACAATAGCATTGAAAGTCAAGTAGTTTTATCCATCTTTTTTTAAATCATCTTCACTGACTAATGATGTTTCATTTCATTAAATTTATATCTACATTTTTAATTATTATTATATATATTTTTTTTTCTATTGACGTTAGATGTCTTACACACAGTATAATGACTTTAGAATTTAGGTAGAATCAAAAGATCAATCTTTTTTATTTCAATGACGAAATATAACTCTTAAGAAATTTATTAATTTATATATACTCAATGTTCATGTATTCAATTTGTCAAGTATGACATTGTCGATAGATTTATATAACATTGTTTTGAGAAGAATAGACTTGGAACTCCTGTAGCGTTTCGAGTCACGCCTCTATGTCTTTGAAAATGGGAAAAAGTCTATAGTTCAGCTAATTATCCATCACGTCCACTAATGCATTCCTTTATACTCAACCGAATTGATGTTTATCTGATTTCCACTCTCGTTCTTGCTTTCTTATATATACATCTCGCACTCATCGTGTGTTTATTGCTACCGTCCCGCGTTTCTCTTTCAGTTCGGAACCAGCTCTTTGGGGGCCTTTGCCGCGCAACACTGAACACATCTGAGAAATAAGATAAGGCATCCCATACCACTGAGCAGGAGAGAATTCGCAGAAATTTGAATATGACACTTGATGCGCCATCCCCAGATAAAAATAACTGCTTCCAATAACAAAATATTCGAATAAAAAATTTTTTTTAAATCATACATCATAAACTTTATAAAATAAAAGCGTTATAAATTCTATATATAATTGTAATTAAATTCAACGGCAGATCAATATTAAAAATAATTTGTGGACTTTGCAAGCAATGATAATGATGAATAGTTAAAATATTGAGAAACTATATAACCTACTAATAAATTATTAAATCAAACGCGGAAATAAATGCATTTACTCTCATTCACCGGAAGGTCGTTGAGTAATAAAATTAAACGTCATCACTATGTATGCCTCTGTATATCTATAAACTATATGCACATTATAATACGAACACTAACTTTAATCGCACTTTAATAAGCCGTTTCTCGATTCTTTATACAGTATCGCATATACGTACATACATACAGACGATATATAATCTGATAGCGTAATGGATACGTGAGATTTTCTCAGCTTATATTCATGTATACCAAATGATATTATGTACATAAGCTCAACGTATGCCTAATATACACACTGTCTTTCTCTACGTTGTGTTATTAATTTATCTGTTATCTTTTAATCGGAAGAAAGAGCACAATATTCAAACGTGAAAGCGCATATATTCGCATCAACATTTATAAATTAAAGATGCGACGTCTCATCATCATTTAACTTTTCATATATTATAATATTTGTCGTTTCAAACAGCACATGATTGACTTTGTTTGTTATTATAATAAACGATTGAAAATTAAATGTGGTTACGGATGAATACGAAGGTTATAATCGTCAACCTACGTCATTTTATTTCCTCAATAGTGATAATTATATTGCTTCGTGTCTATACATTATATTGAATATTATATCGTTGTGGTCAACTCTCATTAATATCGCTGGTGGCATTATGCAAATCATTACTGTGTCGCCTAGCGCTTAATTACACTCGTCAATCTCACAGCTTACATATAATTTTATTCACCTTGTTGTATTTTTTATTTCGCTATTTAACACAGATAAATTTACATACTCGTGTAAAAATGATCTAGCATTGAATGAACTATTCAAGAATTTCTTTAATGATATTTTGAAAAAATTCATATTGTTTTAATTTATATCATTTTTCCTCATCGGTATTTTTAATTATTTTCTTTTTTATATTTTATCCAGCAATGTATCGATATATAAATCTTTGTATATCGATAGATCTCTGTCATCAATGAAAGACACTTGGTAAAGTGTTTTATGCAAACGATGACATGACTAGATATATATAAGCTTAAAAAAAAAAAGACTTTGTGATATGATCAATAATAATATGATCGTCGGATTCGGTGAAGATGAAGGTGAAACGGTGAGAGGAGACTCAACGGAATTTTGGTGATGGAAAGAGGGTAGGGCGCACACTTCGCTCCGACAGGGCGTAAAGAGAAGCTTTGCAGAGTCATCCCTGATGTATATAGCGCGGTGAGGCGACGCGGCGTCGAATGGTTCCCGGGTATATTAGCATGACAAAGCGACGCTGGAACACGCCATGTTCATCTCTCGCTTCATGCTCATATATGTATACACTTTATGTATACGTATATATTTGTTTAACTTTCGAATATATACGACAACGACAACGACGACGACGCCGATGATGATGATGATGAAGGGGGATCCTCACTCTCTGTCATATATCTGCCACTGTAGCCTCTCAATTCAAATGCGATGGGCGTATATGCTATGCTAATATCCCAATTCAATGGTGTTAATGCAGTATCAAACATTGGTGAATGCTTCCAGGAAGCGACGTTTTATTCATAGCAATTCAAATATGAATTTTATTAATCTTCAACTGATGTCTCCATATGAAACTTTTTTTTGTCATTAAATTTGTCTTTGACATCTGCTGATTATTTAGAAATCATATTTGTCGCGTATAGTTTTTTTGTTAATTAGAATTTTTTTAGTGTCAGTGATAGCATGAAAAAATTATGAAAACTCTGGTAGAAAAAGTGAACAGAATGTGGTCAGAAATGTTACAGATTTCCTGCTGTAGTTGGCCAGATTTTGAGAGGACAATTTGGCTAGAATTTCGTTGTAAATGTAACGCTTTATCGGCCATATTCTGGCCAGTTCGATAATCCTATAGAATCTGTTGAGAGAATTCAATATATTTAAAATTTATACTCGTGAATTAAATTAAGTTGTTATTATTATTTAGAGTTATATACTTTATTAATTTTATTTATTTGTTTTACCATTAATTATTACTATTACTATAGTTATTACTAATTATTACTAACAATTATTGATTCTTATATCTAATTTGAAGAGTTTGAAAAAATATTATTATTTAGAATTACATACTTTATTAATTTTATTTATTTTTTTTTACCATCAATTATTACTATTACTATAGTTATTACTAATTATTACTAACAATTATTTATTCTTATATCTAATTTGAAGAGTTTGAATAAATATTATTATTTAGAATTATATACTTTATTAATTTTATTTATTTGTTTTACTATTA
>JAQQBR010000002.1:10407700-10419777 GCA_030347285.1 Microctonus hyperodae
CTAATTTGAGGAGCTTGAAAAAATATTACTATTTAAAATTATATACTCAATTAATTTTATTTATTTGTTTTAACAATCATTATTACTATTACTAATTATTACTAATTATTACTATCAATAATTTATTCATATATGTAGTATAAGGAGTTTGAAAAAATATTTATAAATGATGGTAAAAGGACAAAGATGTATATTATATTTGAACAAAGCATGACACATTACTCATGATGGTAGAAATATCCATGTTAATATATATTTATATAAAAACACATATGCATATGTAAGGCAATATGATATTTATTATTTCTAATATACAGTTGCGTTTTATATCGTGGTGTCACTAAATTATTCAACGGCGCGTGTCGTGCAAGTAAGTAGGTATATCTCAGCATGAGGTGATAGGCGGAAGAGACTGCGCGAGAGTATGAGAAAGAGAGAGGGTGAAAAGGCGTCGAGACGCCCCAACAATGTCAAATATCGTGCGGTTGCATGCTCGCGCGAACTCGTACAATGACGCCGACGCTTTTGCTGCTAGCGTCAAATGTGGTGTCAACTGTCGACCGGACGTTTCATTCAGAGGGGACTGAATCATGTCCAGAGTATATAGTGAAAGAGGCAAGGGCAAAACTGGTACGAGCATGAATGTATAAATAAACATACAAACCGCGGTGTGTGTTATGACATAAACATTGTAAATTATTTCCATCAATAAACATTAGTACATTCCATTATAATTATCAATAACCTTTTAACAATGATATTAAATACAATTTTATTTTTTTTAATAAAAAACGCTCACTATATTTTGTATACGTAAATACTTATACTTTATATGTTTATCTATTATACTAAAACTGCATTTAGTGGCGTCGTTAAAATGCTTAGAATATAGAAAACCATAAATATACCCTTAGCGCCTTCTTTCATCCCTATTTGGATAGTAGATCCATATAGACATATCTGTTGGAAGTCCTCAAGAATTTATAGAAGCAGAAAAGGAAATCAGAGAATTCTTCCTTTCATTTATTCTTTATACACATACCTGAGCATTCAGACAATCAAAGTTTTTATATATGAGAGCAATCTAACAAAAGCCTTCAATAATTTTCCATGAAATATTTTCCTTCTCAATATATTAAATGACGAAAATTATTCTGTTGTAAATATCTTTATACATTTACGTATTTATATATAGTTAAAAAAAAAATATATAAAAATTATTTTTCACTTCCTCATATACAAGATTATCGTCGCGAGGACTTGAGAGTGCAATGAGTCACGGTGAGATTATATACCATGCACAGTAGGAGACTCACAGGGGTCTCTCACGCTCTTCGCGTGAGTAACCGATCTTTCTGTAATGGTGGCGCAACGCACAGTATTTACAATCGCATTGAAGATGATCGTCGTGGCTTTGGTGTGCGGTGTAAGGGTCGAGCTCAATTATCGAACGACATTTATCGTATCATTTTCAACAGCATCGACACCAAGTATATAGATATAATAAAATAGCGCTATGTATATAAGTATATTTATCTCTCACGGTTTATAAATCCCTTCACCATCATCAATTATCGCAGTTATAAATTAATTGCAAATACATTTTCAAGAATTCTTCCGCGTTATTTAATTATAAAAGCGGTTTACTGATGAAATCTACATTTTAATTTATTCACCGCGGATTAGTGTAATTTAATAATTAATAATTTTTGTCAACATTTTAATATGTATTACAACAACAATTATATTCGATATTATACAACGTATACATGATGTTAATAATAATAGGTGGATGGTCTCTTTGCGTGTCGGATATTTTTTATAAAGTTATTGTATGTATAAATATATATATTCGTTTTTCGCGTTGTATTATATATACTGTTGCCGTGACATAACTGATGCAGGCGAGTGCGGCCGCGTGCTAAAGGACGAGTTAGAGAATATATAGAAAGAGTGGAAATATAAACTCAACCCTTCCGCGAACTCGCCCAATCTTGAATCTCCGAGTATACTCGTAAAGCAAGTACGACTATACCTGTTCTCTTTACGACTTCTCCCTTGGCTCACGATCGACGGAAGGAAGTGAAGACCGCGAAACGCGTGTATATTGATCGTTACGCCGCATCCCCATAACAACAAGAAAATGGCTTCAACATACCTGTATAGATACGTAGTACAATAAATATATTTATATATTCCGTCATAATTAATATTTATTTATTTATTCATTTACTTTCCTTCATATATGCATATTCGTATTTCCGTCAATGTAAATTTTAACGGCGAATAAATAATATTATTAATTTTATATCGCGATGTCGCTAAATAAGCTGACGTTTACTGCGTGCTCGATAAAATGAAATGGTGACTGTTTCAACGGTATAAACCGTGTCGCGAGATAAATTGTCTTGTTCTTTCGCATCAAAAAAAAATTTATACGACTATACATATGTGTATTTTATTCATATGAATGTTATGTACAATATATACATATGATAAATATAACGATGGACAAATCGACTAAGGCGCGCGCGTCTCACGGTCGTGTTTAAAAAAAAAAAATCTTGTGATATTTCATGAGATCAAGTTGGCTTATTAAACCGAGAAGGTTCTTTTTTTTCTTCTTCATCTTTCTGTCGTCCGCGCGCTTTCTTCTTTTATGTTACCCATTTCGTCACGCTCATTCACCACCAGCTACTACGTGGGTAGCCGAATGCTGCATATATGTACAATATTCAAGTTGGCTCCTTTCCTTCATCAG
This sequence comes from Microctonus hyperodae, assembly GCA_030347285.1. Taxonomy (NCBI): domain Eukaryota; kingdom Metazoa; phylum Arthropoda; class Insecta; order Hymenoptera; family Braconidae; genus Microctonus; species Microctonus hyperodae. Next base: position 10,410,462 of record JAQQBR010000002.1, read on the forward strand.
CAAATATAATAATATATGTATTATACACATTTAAATATATATATGAAAATATATATTATGTATATAAATAAATAAGATATATATTTTTATTTATTCTCTAATCGTATGAATGACTCGAGAATTTTTGTAAATAAAATCCACGTAGACATTGTATTGATATAACTATCTGGTAATGGCTGGTGAGTCGGCAACTTGTGAATGTTATATAGACGAGAACATTTGCTTCAAGTGAAAAATGAAATTACAGTAAAAAAGGGAGAGTATGAATGATATATACATAGATGTAGTATACATATAAAACGTCCCTTAATTTCAAATTCACCCTCATACTCGTTTTACCGCATATTATCCTTTATCCACTTTGCTTCTCTGACACAAGGACATTCGATCTGTTATATGCACTCCCTCGTTGGCATTTTTGACGTTACTACACGCTTTGCGATTTAAATTTTTGTCGCTGTTCAAATTGCCCGGCAAATTTCATTTTCGCCTTTGCCATTTATTTATATTCATTCAAATTAGTCAGAACGATATGGTGATTTATAAAGGTATTTATTCGTTGGTCTAATGATTGTGTCAATTAATTTTTCTTTTATTATACATACAGCTTTATTTCTATAGACACAGATACACAATGTATATATATACAGTGTATTTATTATATCGTGTATATAGATGAGATATTTTTTTGTACATACTTCTATTCATTTTATTTCAAGTATCGCATAGTGACGAAGAGTCCAATTATTCACAAGGGTTTCTCTATAACTTTTAATTAAGTTTCGACTTGATTTCAATAAAAAAAAATTTTTTTTTAAAGAAAAGCTGCACTTGTTAGTTTTTATACGCTGTGTTACAAATGAAAGGAAAGAAAAAAAATTAACTGATGAGTTTCTTCCTTTCAATCTGTGACTTTCACATTTTCTTATGGACTGATGATCATTAAAATTAATTAATTACAATGTGAATTTCATGTTTTGTGTCCGGATGTCGTAGGGAGTTTCATCAGATATTTATATTTATTTTTATGTAGTACACAATATGTATATATATAAATAACCTGGATGAAAATTAGAGGTTGTCGCATGGACAATTAGCGCTAACGAAATTCATATTGTGTATATTATTACACTGAAACGACACTGATTTTAATCGTTCTCGCGTGTGTTCACCGTTCGTAAATAAAAAAATTTCGTAACGAGGAGGTCAAACAATTAAGTTATTAAGATTTAAATAAATTAAAAGTATAACAATTTATTTATAAATCGAGGTAAAGTAGAATATAAAAACGAAAAAAAAAATTTTTTTTTATTATTAAACTATTCAGAATTAAAATTGATAACTCGTTGATGGATGTTGGCAGAAGTGACGAAGAACGGCTTAACGAACCCCTTTGCGATTCAAGCACAATTCACCATCAGTCTCTTTCTCTCTTTCTCTCTCCTCTAGGGGTGTTCTGGCGTTGTCGGTGCTCACGGCCAGAGGCGATAAATATCATACCCACGCGAGCAGATCCGCCACACTGTATCAATTCTGTCAATTGTCAATTCCGGCTGGTGGCAGGGTGAAAGGCCTTTTGAAGTCTCGCGCAGACTATATATATAATCGACCGAGGGTGTAATTCCATTTATTTTTCACATCATACACTTTTACAATACATTTATATACCAATGAATGATAATAAAATATTCTTAATCGAATTAATAATATATTCCGAATATTTATAATCTTTAATTTCGTATCTCTCTGCATTTAACATCCGACATTAGAGAATTCTTATGGATTTAAAAGTGTATAGGGAAAAAATTTATCGTGTTGGTGTGTGAGAAATTATCATATATGATGATAGAATATGGGGACCATGAAAATAATGAGTCATCTCGTCAACATCCGAGCACTGTATTATACACATGTGCTTATAAAAATTTACTGTGTATGTGTATCAGCCCCAAAAAAAATATTGCATATTAATATTTATATATATATGTATATCCACACCCTCTGTGTGTTCGTGATCCCCGCAGGGGATTATCGTGGAATTTGTGCGCGTAAACATTTCGAATGGGTGTATTGAAAAATAAAAAATGAATATATATCAATCGAAGCTTATTGGCCGCAACCACTGAAGAGTAGATAACGTTCACAGAGTATTTTGCATCGGCTGTTTTAAGCTTTTTTTTATTTTTTTATATTAATATACGGAGATGATAAGAATTCTTCATTGTGTATATATATATTTAATAATAAGTATACGTATATAATGTACAAGAGAGAAATGATTTAATATTGAATATTCATTTAATTTTCTGAGGAACAATTTTTTAATACGAAATATTATTTCTTCAGTATAATGTTTTTATTAATTGTACAGAGAGGGGTGCGGTCCAAAAAGGCGTGCACACATACAATTCTGCCGACCTCCTGTCAAACCCAAAAAAGGGTTGTAAAATAAAATTCCCCTCTTCTTTTTATAAAGCCATTCATTCGAACCTGGGAATAATATTCAATGAAATATAAGAAGACCCAAGCTCTCGAGACGTCTTTCGCGTTGATATTCAGTCTCACGTGTGCAAGTGCCCGAAGCACTTCTAAAGTAATCTTCATCCGCAATTGCATACAATAAATATACTGTAAATATAAATTTACAATCAAAATTAAATACCGCGGTATCTGTAGAAAATGTGCAAGTACTTGTCAATAAAAAAAAAATACAATACAGTGTAAAAATGATATTTAAGAATTCAATAATTCCAACGATGAATTTCTATACCAATTAACAAATTAAATTCGGTGACGTATATCCAACCATGATTACATCTTATCTTAAAAAAAAATATATATAGTCACGTATACTTATTTATGAATTTCCTGTGAACACAGAGAATTGACGGTGAGACAAGTGGTATATTTCGTTGCTGTTTGGTTTGCGTGTTGTCTAAAATCTCAAATACAGTCGGTGCCAGAATAATTGCCCGTTCACTTTAATTATACCAACCATACACATCAGCTCTCGCACATATACCCAACAACGTGTATGTACCAAAAATCGCATTTAGGGTATAATAAATTGCCTGAAATATATATCGCAGTTGATACAACCTGACAGTGTCACGTGATGGACTCGTCACTTCCTTTAACACTGCAGCACACACAGTATGATTGAGGTTTGTATCGGCGGATTAAAAACAAAAATTCAGTATGAATAAAAAAGAATTATGAAATATTCATAGTAAATTATTTTCATATGCTTATACATATTTATATACTTTTACAAATAAAATATGGATATACATGGAAGGACTGTCTGTGTACAGTATTTCTGATTGTATCGGCGAAAAAAGTCTGCACTCCGCGGCTGTTGATATCGACGCATCATCTCGATCCCATCAAGAAGAGTCGAAGCTGCGCGAGAAAAGAGAAATAAAAAAAAAAAGACGATCGATATTCATTCCACTAGTCGTATGTATATAATAAATAAAACTACCTCTTGCACATTATACCAAGTGCTTATCTTGTATATAGACTTCTTTTGTTCGTGTAAATAATACACGTACACATACATACTCATGTTAATGTGTTTGTAGTTACCTGCTCGCCTTAACATAGTGGCTGAAAAATATTATGGCATTGATACCAACAGAATTTATTTTCGTGTTAATTAAAAGAGTGTATAGACAAAAAAAAATATATATCTCAGAATTACCGTTTATAGTTGTTGCTTTAGTATATGTATATTCAGATCATAATTCATTTATTTTTAACACCGTGAACGTGCAATATTAATCGGGACACATTTATTTTTGAGTTGCCATTCAATTCATCTCTAACATGTTTATACTCGAAACAAAAGTCTGGCCAAAAGATCGTTACGCTCAATGAGTTTATAAATGCATTATGATTCCCACCTGTAAATTTTTGTTTTTCATAAAAGTTATATTTATAGCATAATACAGAAACACACATTGTAAGACAAAAAAAAATTTTTAGATAACGGTGAAAATAAAATACGTTTTATTATCCACTTCAGACTAATTCATGTCTGCAAAAATAATAAACGTTCACGTGTGCTACAGTGTATACATACGTATATACATATGTACATAATACATATATCTATGTGTATATAAAAAAACAGACCCCCGTGCAGTATATTCGTGATCGGGATAATTAACGTATAGTCGAGCATATAATTTGGTAGGGTGAATAAGGCTGCTTTTTGGCATAGAAAATGAAGGTGTATAGAAGAAGTAATATGATTTTTCGTGTAATTTAATTCCATCAAGAAGACACGGCGTGTCTCCTGCTCATTATTCACCTAATTATTATACAATCGTGTGTTTTTCGCATCTTGAAAAATTCCATTGATCTCTTAGTTTCTCCAATTGCGTTCGGCATTTTCGTAGAACCGTGAGAAATTTATGTCCATCTGAATTGTACCATGAGAAAAAAGTTACGTGCTAAATCCAGTTTACAATTTTTTATTTTATTTCATTTTCATCCTCTTCTTATACTCCTCTGGAGCTTCTTGCATGCAGCTCGTACGCATCACCCAAGCGAAAGAAAGAAAATAGGGGGAGACGGAGGTCTTCGGTGGAGAAATAATAAAAAAAAAAAACAAAAAAGGGAGGCAAAATACCCGGTGTAAGATATCAGCAGAGAACGGCGCGCGTCCGAGACTTTACGAGCGCTCTTGTAATTATCTCCAATAAATATCTCCGCGGCACGAGAGCGTATATATCGAAATACACTCCGAGACGGAGGTCGAGGGTCAGTCTCATCATTTTTTTTTTCTACATTTAATTCCATCTTTTTCTCTCTTCCCTATTTCTCCACTCTTTTCATCTTCATCACTCCCTTCTCTCTCTTTTTCCTCATCCTCCCTCAACCATTACCCCGCTTCAATCATCAACTCTTTTTTTTTGTCATCTATGTATATCTCCCTGATAAATTTATAATGTTATTAGAAGTACCGCGGCTCAATGAGGAATGTAGTCGCTTAATAAGTCTCGGGGTTGACTACACCACGCACATATTATACACACACATATCCCTCACAAAGCTACATACATACATTTAATCCATAAACACATATGCAAGAGATACCAGCACATATTCATATCCATATATAAACAGTCGTTAAATCCGCAAAAGCTTTGCGTAAATATTACAATTTAAATCTCAATTAATTAATGCAACATTAAATCTATCAATTTCACAAATTTATTTTTTATTAATATATTAATTATAAATATAAAGTTCAAAAGTTTCTTCTTCTTATTTAATTCAAATTATTCATTTTATTTAAACTGCATGTTAAACGAAGCATATATACATAAACACGGGAATATACATCGTGTGACCTGGCATCCTCTCCACCGGAACACAAGAGTCTCTTGGTTGTCGCGCGTGAAATACGGGTGTATATCGCGGAAGCTTATACTAGACTCCATATAACACCTAAGTAGAAAACACGCTCCAAGTGTAGATATATATACATGTATAGGTATATATGTAAAGAGGAAAAGGGATGTCTTGAAACAGGAGCAGGCAATTAATCGCAGCGCAACGTCACATAATATGCAAAACGTCTTCCCATTTATATATGTATAAGTATATACTTACGTATAAGTAATGTTTATAAATATATAAATATGTGTACTAACAAAGTCACAATTTTCCATGTGCTTCCTACGCATATCCATTCATTACATAGACTTATAAATGTGTATAATAAATATGTTGTGCACTCGTTATAGAATATAACGGAATAGTTGTTGCTACTATTTTTATTATTATTACTGTTGCTCTTTCTTCATTTAATTGACTTTAATTTTTTTTTTTAATTTGTTTAATTTATTTACGACATTGAGATGTTTATTGTCTATAAAATTTAGCTGATAAAAATATCGTTTAGATATTTCAATTGAAATGGGGAATAAATATATTGGGAGGAAAAAATAAATAATTCAAAGTTAAATAAGTGACAGTAAGAGAAGCGCATCGGCGTGTGAAAACGCCTACGACAAAGGCCAGTATCATATGTGGGATATTATAGCGTTATTACGGAGACAAAAGAGTGTGTATATACATGCAAATGTGTGTGTGCGTGCGTATGTAGTGCATTTATATAGGCGATTGTGTGTGGAAAGTATCGTATGAGATACAGTGTAAGGATATATAATATTATGTATGTACTCGAATCGCTTTCACAGCACAAGTTTCTATGTGTTTGTATGTGTAATATGTATGTGGATGTGTATATGGATATTTTATATATATACTGACGACTATATATCCTTTGGGTTGAGACATCGGTTCCCGACACGCTCGACGAATTCTCCCCGGACATGTACGCACTTCAAAATATGTAAGGCCCTTTCAATGCTAAAGATATATTTATTTATTTTATTTTGTATATGTACATGTGTATATTTGTTTATAATAGTTAGGTATAAAAAGATAGATGCAGAAGGAGAGTTATATTAAATAATTTATCAGACGTTTTTATAAATGGTAATAAAAAAAATTTGTGTATAAAGATTTACTCGAAATTTGTGTTGCAATTTTTGTCAGATAATTTTTATTACAAAGTCAGAATATTTTGATTTGTTTTAATTGTTTGTGAAGATTTGAAAAAATATTTTGACTTGATAAAAAATTATAGCGTTGCATTTAATATATAAAATATTATATTCATTTAACGAAAAATTATTTGATACAAAAACAATTGCAATAGTATTCCCAAATGATAAATATAACTTGAAGAAAAAAATTTTAGTTCATTCTATATGCACAATTATAAAGTAAATAGTTATTGTGTATTTCTACATTATATAATAGTGATTGAGAAAGAAAAAAAGAAAAAGAAATAGCAATTTTTTTTTCATATATGTATAGTTGAATTGGATGTCTTTTATTTCTTGAGTCACGTACGGTAATAAGAGGGACTGTGGCGAGTGAAAAGAAGCGAACTGAGAGTGGTCCCCAAGATTGTCGCCGCAACAAATTTTGTCCGCGCTGTGGTAGCGGTTGACTTTTATTCCCGATAATAACAGAGAGCGAGAGAGCGAAGCGCGCAACAACGACGCTTGGTCCATCGCAAGCTACGTGATCAATTTTCGGTGAAGCCCTCCCCATATATATATAATTCTTTCTCTCGCTTCTACTCTTTTGTATAACAACGTATTTCGTTGGCTCACGCTCGCGAGAAACACGTATATATATATTATATATAGAAGTGTATGTATGGGTTTATATACGATTTCGAGGATAATTATATACTCCATCGTCTCCTGTATAGTCATTTTGTCTCTGTCCCTTGAAAAACGATGTAGAGGAAGAAAGAGAGAAATGATCGTATAACAACGTAGCTGGTTGTGCACGCATTAAAGTGGGCAGTTCATATATTGGACGTTAAAAATATTGAACAAGTGGGTATATACTTGGCAGTATATGCATCAGGTATATACGTATATGTGTATGTAGATAAGAAAGTTGATGAACGACTAAAGAAATAAAAATAAATTATAGATAAAAAGGGCAATATGATGATGTGGCGTGGGCTGAAAAGTTTAAAATTATCGCGACAAACCTCGGACATTGGTAATTTTCATTTCTGTATTTTTTTAGTCGGCGAGGCCGTCACATGAATTGCACCTTGGGGGCATCGTGAACAATATCGTGGGAGAGAAAGAGAAAAAGAATGGAAAAAAATAAAAAGAGCTGGATAACATTCGATGTGGACGCCGGCCGGAACGGTCATCGAGTATAGACAATATAGTCAGCTCTATACAGCGGGCCAGCAGATGGTCACGAGACGAGCGTAATTGGCTGGCCATTGAGATTATTATTGCCGTTGGCTCTCGATTTTGGAGACGCGCGGTATAATATATAGAGGATATATCTGTAGAAAGAGATGATGATAATAATTCGAAAAAAATTGGCAAAACTCAATTCAATCTATTCATACATAGCTTCCTGATTTCAAATCTTGATCATATCTTATGTGTAATATATATTTGACAATTACAAATCTTGAAGAAAATATATAGTCCAAGTATATAAATATCCCAGGAGTATAAAAATAATGTCGTGTTTGAAAGTGTCGAAGATGAATCAAAATGAATTAAAAATAATCCTTGGAATGATCGAAAAACGTTCAAGATGATCGATGAATCTCTTTTCTTTTTATTATTATCGCTTTCACATCACCGTTTTTAAATTGTTGTCTTACGAAGACAAAATATCTTCCTCGTTCCATGCGGTGTCGCACGAGAATTTTAAAAACTCCAAGCATCCCAACGACTTGTCTTCTTGCCACTCGTACAGACACCCTTTCCCAAACACCGCACACTTCTCCTCACCTATAAACATATACTTGCACACATTATTTTTATTTTACTCAGGGGCACAAAGGCCTCACTCTCAAGCAGCGTGACGCGGATCCGGTCACCTGTCCCTCTCGCGCTGTATAAAATAACTTTTACGAGAGATAGCTGCACATCTCATCCTCATGTTCCACACCTTGTTCAAGTCCCCGACGTTTCATCCGCAGGAGGTCCACTATCACTATCTCTATCTTGCTTTTCACTATATACAATAAATAATATATAGTGTTATAAGTATGTGACCTCACTCGTATACGCGTTCTCTAAATCGTCGTTATATTCCATCGAGGTGTCTCGCGAGATATTTCACCTGACACCGATTCTCATATATAAAAACACGATTTCGTAAACGTTATTTAATTTTATTCAATGATTTCATTGCGCCGTATAATTCAACACAATATTATATTCATTTTATTCACTAACCCAAGATGTACATTGCTTGATAGATAAACATAAATACATATATGATGTAAATAAAAATAAAAAAAAATCATGTTGCGAACATTGTGGGATATGGATGGTGCGTATAGGAATTAAGAGACGCGTGAAAATAATTACTTCAGTTTTCTCGCGCGCACTGGAAAATCTTTCATATATTTATATTAAGTAGTATTATATATGTATGTTATAAAAATACGTATATATATTCATACATATATATATTTTTTTTTTTGATATGCGATGCTCGCACGCACGTGTCGACACGGCCACATGATTAACGCGAACGAGCTGCGTAACTTATACACGCATTGTATATTTATATATACAGTTCCATGAACAATAAAGTAATAAACACATTTTTCATCTAATAAAATTTATATATACGAGCAGGGTATATGTATCTTGCTTTATATACCTAAGTATATAAGCGACAGTAAATATTTATACTCAGGTGTTTTAAGGGATTTATAAAAAAGACATTTTTT
>JAQQBR010000002.1:10474525-10554112 GCA_030347285.1 Microctonus hyperodae
AAAACTAGAAATAATAAAGATGCTTTGAATATTACGTACTTCATCCTTGTTGAATGGCCGTCGAGGATTTATTTTAGTACTTTTTTTTCTCCATGTTCCCCAATAAGGTGGTCTGCGATTTTCGGCAAAGTAAAATAACTTTGGATGATGCTTCTCCATCGCAATACTCGTTTGATCTACAATATTTGCAGTGTCAACGTCATCTTCGTCTGTGAAAAAAAAATAATAATTTGTTTCACTATTGTAAAAGTCATTGGAAAATATAAAGAAAAAAAAAATTACCAAGAACTACTACATCATCTTTTGCTTCAGCTGACCACGTTTTTCCTGATCTATGAATGTTACTTTTGTCATTCTTAATCTCGTTAAGATATAACTTGGATGGCGGTACGGTATTATTAAAGCATACCGTGTCCATTGCTAACTTCTCTGCATTACTTAAACTTCTTCGACAGGTAGGCGCCACCTTCATGTCTGCTTTTATTTCAAATGGCATGAAATTACAGGCTCCAATAACTTTTTCTTCAACTGCTGCCTTCGTCTCCAGTTTCTTCGGTACGAAAAAACTGACAAATGTCGAGGCAGCCTTCTGTTTCTTTCGTTCAAGCTCTAATCTTTCTTCTTCCTTTTTACGTTTTTCTTCCTCCTTTGCCTCTTCACGCTTACGTCGATCCTCCTCCTTACGTTCTTTTTCCTTTTGTTTCTGCTCTATTTCCATTTGTTTCTTTAATTCTTTATACTCCTTCTCCTTCCGCTTTTGTTCTCTCTCTGCTTCTTTCTCCTGTTGCCATTTCATTTTTTTCTCCATTCGTTGCTTTTCTCGTTCAGCTTTCAACTTTTGTCGTTCCTCTTGTTTTTTTTGACTCTCCATTTTTTTCTCCAATTGCCTTGGTGTTAATTTTCTTTTCTTCACCTCAACTTTTAGAGTATTTTTATTGGATGTTGGTGTATTCTCCAAATTATTATCAGTTTTCTGTTCCACATCATCCGTATCATCATTTGACTTCTTATCGTCATCATTATCATCATCCTCTGACGAAGAAATTTCAGACTCAACATCGGAATTCATTGCTGAAATATCAATGCATTCCACAGCCGAATTATCGGAAATTACTTCTTCTTGTTTGGCTGATTTTTCATTGATCGAGTCATTTAAATTCAATTCATATTTTTCTTTATTACTGTTCAATGAGTTTGTTGAATCATCATTAGTGATGGGATTGCTCTCTTGTCTGTCTATCTTCTCGTCACATTTATCTAACATTACTACAAGTTCATGTGTACCAGAATCTTGTGGCTTTATATTTACAGTCGATACAGAACCTTTCTGCAAAAATCTTGTAAGTGCATTAGGCTTCGATAAAACCCTACCATCAGATTTCTTGCTCAAATCAGATGACTCATCATCTAGTACTTGTTGATCTTCGCTTTTCTCTTTTTTACTCTCGACAACCACATCATCAGTCGCTTTTATGACATTTTCCTTTCTTGCAATTTTTTCACTTTTCCGATTCGTTGGTGACGGAGAAGTCAGCTTCCGTTTTTTATTTGCAACAGTATCTGAAGCCTCTGATGAACTCAATGATTGGAATGGCAGTCGTGCTGGAGTTAAAATTCATCATTAATACAAAATAATGGACCAAATCATTATTTATTATTGCAGATTACATTTAGTTAATTTATAAATCACCTTGTTTAAGCTTCTTTTGAGTCGGTGTAGCAACCACTTCAATTACACAGTCTTCTTGATCCATTGTCACATCTATAATTGTTATCCAAAAATCTATGTAAATTAATAAACAAAATCAAACATATTAAATTCAAATTTTAATAATATTTTTCTTGTAATAAATAACTCACCAATTTTAAGACCATAGTATATGAATGATGAAGAAGTTTTGCAAATTCTTAAAATTTATCAACGTATAAAATTAGATTATTCGATAAACGCAATGACCATAACCTCCATCATAAATTTCACATTAAATTTATTTCAAACGCAACAATATAAAAATTTACAACAGTAATCAATACTTTTTAACACATTTAAATAAATTAAATGCCATTCCAAAGAATTTAAGAGATTTGTAGATTAAAAATAATAACTGACAATAATCACTTCACCGACTATCCAGCATTCACCGGGTAGTGCCGTTATGATAGATTATGGTGATATACTGAAAGCTAGTTTTGGCGCATGCCCAATTGCCCACTAGAAATCTTATATAGTGCTGTATACCGATATTAGTATACTATAAGTATATACAGTACTATAGGATTACTAGTTCGCATGCGCCAAAACTGGTTTTCAGCACATTACCGGCGGGAAAATAACTTACCCAGAACTTGATCAAAGAATTTTGGTTTCAAGAAGGCAGTTGGACACACAAATAGCATACATAATATTTAAAAAGTTATAAAAGATTCAGTGTCTTGAATCCAGATGGCAATAACGGCTATTTCTAAACTTTATTCTTCATATTATATTACAAAATACCGCGAAAATTTTTTGTATCATGGCGTGTTGAGAGTAGTAGTTAATTCTCAATTTCTATTATGTAAAAAAAGATAATGTAGGAACTCTATGCAAATATCTAATCCACTATTTATTGTGTATTTTAATCACAATTACAACATGAACCTTAAATTAGAAGACAAATTTAATTCATTATAGATTTTTAATTTACTCGATAATGGTAGTATTTTACGAATGCATTTATAATCATGACAACGAACCATACTCTTCAAACGCTTCCTAAACCTGTGTCTCTGTCCATGCTTCATCGTATATCCTATATTATTCATTTGATTTGGATCTACAGACAAGTTATAAGCTTCAATATATTTCTGAAATCAGAGAAAAAAATTTTTTTAATTAAATTTTGATTCCTTTTTTTTTACCAACGTAAAGTATAAATTATTCATCTCATTTACGCAGCATGCAAATACACAAATAAATATTACCTCATTATCTTCAAAAACACAAAAGATATTATTAAAATCTTTTGAAATTCTTCGTATGCAAGCATACGTATTATTTAAACTGTCTTCACATTTACAAGCCATCTCTTTATGACATTGCTATTTAAAATAAAAATATTTAAATCATAAATACAATTACTTTATATAAATATACTATATAACGCTTTGAAATAACTAACCGATAAATTGGCATCATCATTGGGACACTCATCATTAGGATGATTAGAACGTTCTCCTCTATATTCAATCAATAATGTACGATCAATTGAAATATTCTTACTCAGCATAGTTACTCCATCCGATGGCATTTCAGCGCCTCCCATTTGTAAAATTGTTGCAAATAAATCGACACTACTAACTGGTGCAATAATTTCCGATGGGACAATGCCTGGACCACGAATTAATAAAGGCACACGGATATCAGTCTCGTATGGTTGTCTTTTGTCAACTGGCAAACTAAATTGCCCTGCAAATATAAAACATACATAATTTATTTATTCAATATTAAAATATATTGATGACAAATAAGTATAAATTTACTTGCCAATGTGATATCCATTATCAGATGTAAAAATAATATAAGTATCGTTTAAAATATTTTTAGTTTCTAAAGCTTGATATACTTTCACAACTAATTCATCAACAGCCAATAAAGTTTCCCATCTTCGTCTGTATACATTATCTAATTCTGGAAGGATACTTTGAGGCAGTGGCGATGGACCCATTCGTACAAGCCAATGTTTATTCTAGTCATAGTCAGACAAAATAAATGTTGGATAGTATTAATAATTATGGTATGAAACAAAACTAATTACAGCTTGAGGTCCAGTATTAAAGTTTGGTGTTTTCTTCGCTTTGATATTCACATATTTATTATCATGTCTGGGTGCTGGTGTAAATGGAGCATGTGGAGCTGGTGGTGATAGAACCATTAAAAATGGCTTTGCATTATTTCTAGGACCATTAATAAAATCAACTGCTTGTTCGGCCTATTTGGAACATACTGATAAATATACAAATTCACGTGTTGTAATATTTATTTTATTGATAATTTGATAAAGCCTTACTATAACATCAGTGAGATAATCGTTAGTATTATTGCCATATTTTTTTTCGGTTCCATTTATTGATAGAAAGTAATCGAAGTACTTTGAGTTTCCCACTAATCCAAGCCATCAATCCCAACCAGGAGGTACATATTGACTCCCACCAGCAGCTTTCGTTCCATACTGTAAAAATTATATTTTTAATATTAAAAATTCTTTTCAAAATATTTATAACTATTTATTATTTTTTATACTTGATTCAAATATTTTCCTGCGTAAAATGTATTATAATCTTTCTGTTGTTTAAGAACTGTAGCAAAGGTCTGTGTCTCAAAATTTTTTTGCCATTGTGAATTACTACAGCCACCAGAAATAGAGTTATTAAATGTTAAATGATTATGTTGATATTTTCCAGTTAATATTGATGCTCTATTTGGGCAGCAAATTGGAGACGCCACAAACTGCAAAGAATTAAATAAAATAATATAAATAAACGAATTAATTATAATGAAAACACTAATGTATAAATGTTAACTTACGCTATTTGTGTACGTAGCACCATGAACTCCAATAATATTCCTAGTATTCTGGAGTGGAATCTAAAAATAACAGATGTTATTATTAAAGTCACAATCATTGAAAAAAAAAAAATAATTAATATGTGTAACTCACCATACCATCAAGGACAACGTCCAAATCATCCGCAATTATCAATACAATATTATTACCTTCAACAATTGCTGATGCCATTACAATTAATGCAACCATAAAAATAAATACATACATGATTTAACCTCAAATTATATATGCAATTGAAAAAATAATACAGAAATGTGATTACTAAGTTTCAAATGCAAAAAACAAGACAATTTTACGATACAAAGCAAGTACCATTTTGCACACAATACAAGAATTAAAAATAGGGTTATTTTATAATAGACGCCGAATGTTCTTTTCGAATTTTCCCGCCGATAGTCTTTTAAATGCGTACATGTTTTTTTTGATTGTAATGTGCAATAAAATTATTTATCAATTTTAGTTTTTTGTACTTCCTTTCACGGTGTGAGTAATAATAACTGTTTTTTATGTACATTATATGTATGTACCATATCTACGTGTAGAGACTACAGTCTCACTCAACTGACTCAACACTGAGTCGTTTATTAGCTTCGTGAACCGTGAACCGTGATCTATCAGCACGGTTACGTTTGCTTACACGTGTTAGATTGTGTTAGCATATTTTGATAATTATTTAAAGTATTTATTAATTATTTATTGAAAATGATTGTATCAACAAATGAGAGTAATCCAAATGCTCTGAAGTTGCTCATTGCCTGTAAAATTGCAAAAAATTCTGATGAAATTAATATCGTACAGGTCAAACGTAAGACACTTCACATGTGATTATTATTGCATCACTTTTTTTAAAAAAATTTTTCCAACACAATTACTTGAATTTTAAATTATTATTCATAACTTTTACAGCGGGTATTTTGGAACGATTGCCCACATTAACACTCTCTGATGGGACAAGTCTCTTTAGTACCAGTGCTGCAATACAATATATTTTGCCAATAGAAGAAGAATTCGATATTCTGGTAAATAAATGGATCGAATGGGACATAACGCAATTACAGGTAACAAAATAATAATCTATATAGATATATCTCATTGAAGAGTATTGAATAATTTAACTACTTATTTTTAAAGCCGGCTTTGATTTCTTATGGAGGTTCCGGATCATTAGATACATCGCACAAACCAAGAATATGGTCTCTATTGACGTATTTAAATCAAGAATTGAAAGACAAAACGTACTTAATTAATAATAATACAATTCCGTCATCTGCTGATATTTCTATTTGGTGTACATTATGGTGCACAATAGCTATGTCTGAAATTTCTAAAGAAATTTCTAAAGAATTCCCTCAAGTGGATCGATGGCTCAATCACGTTGCACAGCTACCAGTAGTTCAAGTATGCAACAAATCATAATTATGATTGTTAATATAATTTGATACCATTAATTAAAACTGAAATTTATTGTTATATTGCAGGATTCTTTAAAGAAATTTAAAATAGAGCGTGGACTGAAATCAATCGCCAGTATTCAAGCAGTATCTTGGTTTCCAATGAACTCGTACACCGGTGGAAAATCTAATAAATCCGTATCGAATGATGAGAATAATGGGAAGGATAAAGAAATTGATACAGTAAGCATTGAAGAAATTGAATTAGTTAAAAAAAATTGGTCTTCCCGTTTGTCAACGTCCGCTGAAGAACTTTCGTATCCTGTATTGCCAAAAAAAGGAAAACGAAATATTCTCATAACATCAGCGTTGCCGTATGTCAATAATGTTCCGCATTTAGGAAATATAATTGGATGTGTACTTTCAGCTGATATATTTGCAAGATATTGCCGACAACGAAATTATAATACACTTTATATATGTGGAACTGATGAGTATGGAACTGCAACTGAAGCAAAAGCTTTTGAAGAGAAAATGACACCACAAACTATTTGTGATAAATATTTTAATATACATAATGATATTTATCGTTGGTTTAGTATAGGATTCGACTATTTTGGTCGTACAACAACACCTGAGCAAACTCAAATTGTACAAGACTTATTTTTGGCAATTAACTCAAAGGGTTATGTTATAAAGAAGTCTGTAGATCAATTGCTTTGCCAATCTTGTGATAAATTTCTCGCTGATCGATTTGTTGAGGGAACTTGTCCAGGATGCAAATACGAAGATGCTCGAGGTGATCAGTGCGATGGTTGTGGTCATCTTATCAACGCAACTGAGCTTATTAATCCTCGATGTAAAGTTTGTAATGCGATGCCAATAGTAAAAGCGTCAACGCAATTTTTCTTGGATTTACCGAAATTACAACCAAAATTGAGAGAATGGTCTGCTATATCTGAAAAAGGCTGGTCCTCTGTTGCCAAAGCTGTGGCGCGACCCTGGTTTCGTGATGAATTAAAAGAACGATGCATTACACGAGATTTAAAGTGGGGTATTCCAGTACCATTGGATGGATATCGTGACAAAGTTTTTTATGTATGGTTCGATGCACCGTTAGGATATATAAGTATAACCAAACGTTATACCAAGGAATATGAGCAATGGTGGAAGCCCAGGGATATTGAAGTGAATCTTTATCAATTTATGGCAAAGGATAATGTACCTTTTCATTCTATCATGTTTCCCGCTTCGCTATTGGCAGTAGATGAAGGCTATACGCTAGTCAAACATATAATGGCTACAGAATATTTGAATTATGAAGATACAAAATTCTCTAAATCTCGAGGTACTGGTGTTTTTGGCTCAGATGCCAGAGATACAGGGATTCCCTCGGATGTTTGGAGATTTTATCTGGCATACATTAGACCTGAAACGCAAGACTCTAATTTTAATTGGGTGGATTTGGCAATGAAAAATAATACTGAATTACTCAATAATTTCGGAAATTTTGTTAACAGAGCACTGATGTTTGCAGAAAAAAATTTTAATTTGACAATTCCTGAAATGGCTCCTCGTACAGAGGATTATAATCTTCTAGCTTTAGTTCAGCGCGAATTAATTCAATACAATGAATCTCTAGAAATATCAAAAATGCGCGATGCTTTAAGGTGTGTCCTTGCAATTTCGAAACATGGCAACCAATATATGCAATCGCAGCAGCCATGGGTCAAAGTAAAAGGTAGTGAGGAAGATAAAAAAGCAGCAGGAACAGTCATTGGTATTTGCTGTAATATAGTTTGTCTTCTTTCATCTCTCATTAGTCCATTTATGCCAAACACTGCCCGTGAAATAAGATCACAATTAGGTCTTGATATTAACGTTTATGGTTATATATCAGAATTTGTAGCGCTTACACTTCCAGCTGGTCATAAGATCGGCAAACCATCACCGCTTTTTGCAAGAATTGAAGATGCGCAAGTAGAAATTTTGAAAACTAAGTATGGCGGAAAACAACAAACTGAAACATCAGACACTTCTAAGACTGCTACCACCAAGAATGAAACAAGTATAGCATCTTTAGAGGAAGAAATTTCCAAACAAGGTCTGTTAGTTAGAGAGCTTAAAGCAAAGCAAGACAAAAGTGTTTGGGCGCCACAAGTGAAAATTCTATTGGATTTAAAGAAAAAGTTGGCAGATTTAACAGAAGCCTCAAATAAATCGGTAAATTCTGCAACAATTAATACAAAAAAATCTGAATCAGACAGCTCACCAACAAAGAATGGTGAACAAAATATTAATATAGCTGCTTTAAATGCAGAAATCACTAAACAGGTATGTAAAATAATTTCTTACTCCACATAATCTTATATATTATATGGTATCATAAAATAATATTTGTATTTTAGGGATTACTTGTTAGAGAACTCAAAGCAAAAGAAGCAAAGAGCGTATGGCAACCACAAGTGGAAATACTTTTAAAATTGAAAAAAGAATTGGCTGATCTTGGTGGTGCGATAACACCAAATCCGGGTGACAAGAAGTCAAAAAAAAAGAAATAGATTAAGCATGTTTATCATTCATAATGACTCGAAACATTACTCGACAGAATCTTTGTTCAATATAAAAAACCTGACCTTTGTATCATTTTCACAATGCTGTAACATGATTGTATCATTAAATAAATTCACAATTGAATATTGAACGTGAAAAAGGTAGCGCAAGAGATCAATAATACCTAACTACATTCTGCAGATAACTTCATTGCATGAAAATTTGGTTTTGTAAACAATAAACAATTTGTAGTTGGATGAATACCATCGCATAAATAGATTTAGTTTAAAATGACTAGCAAAAACTGTCCATTTGTAAATTAATCAGCTGTCTGCTGATCTATTGCAATATTGGAAATGGCAGTTTTTTCTTTATTCAGACGATAGCAAAAAGTGGCGCCTCATTAGTTGATAAATAAAATTTCCCTCGTAATCTATAAAAAAAAAGTATATATTTACGTCAGCAAAATAATATCATTCAATGTCATGTGTCATATTATATACATATTATTATGTATAAAATCTTTCTTACGATGTTGATGCGTATTCGCCCATAAGAACAATTGGATTGTAATTACATTGACCATCTCTATATTTTTCCCAGCTCTCACAACGTCTTGCTTTAAAACCTGATATACTGCCAATACTCTCGGTCATGAATTGATGTGCTCGCGAGTGACTACAATAAGCTAAAAAAAAGTACAAAATAAAATTTTAAATACAAATTATTCAACTCTAAACAAAATAGGTTTAATTATAATTATTTTACTTGTCGTTGGTAAAAATGAACAGCCAGGTTGTGGAAATTTTCCATTATTAGGATAAAAATCTGCATGTCCTAAAGGTGAAAGGAATCCAAATGCTGTACCACTAGTATGAATAACATCTACAAATTGAGCATCTGTTGGATCCAATCGATATTCAGGATCAACAACACCAGAAGTAGTTTCAAATAGTGGACTAGCTGGATCCAAACCTGAAAATTTCAAATAGCAATAATGTAATATTAGCATTATTATCTCCTTTTATAAAATATTTTAAAATATATACCAGTGATTCTTCCAATACGCCCTTCCAAATATGCACCAGTGTATCCTGCAACATGCGCACCTAAACTATGACCGCAGATGTGAACATCTTTATACTCCAAGTTAGATTCACGATTTAAAAAAGACAAAAACTCTCCGAGGTACTCGCCGACTTTACGAGTATTATTTGCAGCATTGGGATAGACTTCAGCCGCCAAAGTCCCCCAACCGACGACAATGACATTAACATTCTCATGTTTCAAATAAGCTACAAAGTATGATGAAAGCGTCCATAAATATAATTTATCAATTCATATATAAAATACGAATAATAATTTTCAAGCTCACCGTCTAATAAATCATGTATCCAGGCTTCATCTCCTGTGTCACTAAATCCATGAGCAATGAATTTCGTTGGTCGACTTTCATTAAAATGAGATGCGTAAAGGACTTCTGTATTATTCAAGAATAATTGTTCCTCTCCAAATGGGTTCTCGCTGCAATTTGTAATAAATTAATTATTAACTTATAATATGCAAAGTGAATCAAATATTCAGCGAAATGAAATAGCTATGGGGTTCCATCAAAATAAAATAATGTAACACTACAAAAAAATAAAAGGCACACGCTAGCGATTCATGCTTTCAATGTTCAATAAATTATACATTTATCAGAAAATTTTTTATTGAATGACAAATGTATTTCCTTGTAGACTGGCGCCTCATATTTTTTTTTATGCTACCCTTATCATTCAATGAGAAAAGAGGCGCGTACGTGATATGCACGCGCCGATGATATTAAGTTGAGTGTCAGAGCTGAAAATAGAATATAAGTATAACATCGATTATATAGCAATTTTACAAGAAATATCAACGCATTTAATTAACTGCATCCAACAATAATACATCGAATACTAAAAATAGAATTATCAATACATGCAGCGATACACAAATTAATTAAATTCATTAAACAATAACCTACCGTGTGTATAAATTAAAAGTTGCAGGTGTACGAGCCAGTTTCACAATTTTTTTAATAGTCGCATTAACATCATTCAATAACGCATTTTGAGGATAGGGAAGAGCTAAAAAAATTCACAACAGCACAATAGCATCTATGATGTCTTTAACAAAATAATAATAATGAGTAAAAAATAAATATTACCCGTAGCTGAAGTTAATCCAAGAATAAAGAAATATTCTATCAGTGACATGTCGCTCCGCGCACTCAAACAACTTGATTCCCGTTGCGTTGGATTACTACTGCAGCCAGTTTAGCACTTGGAGCATCATTCATCCTGCGATATCTTGTCTTTGATACATACGTACGAATAAGTCCAGGGCCTCAGTAAATAATTAATTAATCGGAGATAAAGAGCTATGCGCGGGCCGCTTTACTAACAAGTTCATCAAATTATATCAACGTGTTGCTAGTCACATACACCCACGGTTGCATATTTTTATCGTATTCATTTATAAATTCTCAAAGAATAAATTTTTAGATGATTACGTATTTTTTACCCATACATTATTATTCTTCTCAATTATTTATAAATATTTAAACTCAATACAGTAATTGATCTCATCCTTGAACAAATGATATAAATAAATATATTTGCTCTTTACGTTTAGCAGCTTTTTTTTTGGGATATTTTTTTTTCTTTTTCTTTTGTCTCAATAATCGTTATAGAAATTTGATATTGAAACAAATTGATCCAGCCCTGTTGGCTGTATGACCCGTCAGGCCATCAACAGTCATAATATAGATAATGATGATCGGCGAAGATCATTTGAGGCCGAAAAAAAAACTCGCGGTGAAATGATAAACTTCCTGAAGCGAATCTATTATAAATCACTTCGACAGTAATGTGTCATGTCATGCAAGTTTCATATCTCGACGCGTGGACGACGCACGTGTCAATAATATTCATAATAGCTTTACTTTTAGAATTGCTTGAGCTTTCAACAAATTAAACTCTTGCAGAATTTTGTCATTTAATTAAATTAATTAAACTAAAAAATTTTATTAATTTTACTCCACATATTTTAAAATTACAAGACAAAAAACTTTTCTATTCACTCGAATTCTTTAGGTTGAAAATCATTGGAAAATGATGGAAATACAAACACGAAAAATAAATATGGGTTTTATGTAATAATAGTATTTAATTATATTATATTATTTATATTATTTAATTTACTCCATTCGCGTTATATCCATAAATAGATTTTATAATTGATGATAGAGCTTGGCTATGTGTAATTTTATGACGTCAATTTTATTGAGTTAAAGACGATAAAAAAAAATTGCTTAACTTTGAAATTATTATATTCATCTATAATTGATAGAAGTCAACAAATATTACCAACAATATTTGAATTCACATAACTTTCGATTATTTATTTATATATGTTTGATCGAATAACTGACAAGACATGTATTAAAATAAATATACATATTTAGAATTCTCTTAAACTATGTGATTGAGCTCAAGCAAATATTTATTTGACGACTGTAAAATTAGCAAATCACGTGTAGCAAAATTTCTTAATCAAGCTTTTTTATCTCATCTATTATTGATTATCGATTGAAAAAATGGAATAGCTCATTAGTAAATATAAAATTGCCATGAATAATACATAAATCTTTTCAACGGTTATACTTATCGCAACTGAAGTTAACATATTGAGACGGCAAAAAAAAATTAGATATAATTTTTGGAAATTAAAAGCAACTTGTTACTCTCTCAACCGGGCCAGCCGTTGCGTGAGTTCATCTTGCTCTTGGCTCACAGCAGTAGATGTACCAATACTGCCCAATTGACCAGAAGGTAATTCCATATTTAGCTCCAATCTAAAAGAAATCATATTAATAAACTTGTTCTCTTTGAAAAAGCAGAATAAAACAATAATTTCAATATTAACCCAGCCTCATCTGCAACTTGCTGCATTAATGTATCCACATCATTTTGAGGCACATTTGTTGTGGTAGTTTGAGACATTGCATTTTCCATGTATGAACTCTGGACATCTAGATCTTCAAATTGACTTTCAAATTTATCCATAAGACCTGATATTTTTTCTAAATTCATTGATTTCATAGCAGCATCCATAGCTTTAACAACACCAGCCATAGATTGCGTAACTTTTCTCGTTGTCAATGCCGTTTGTACTCTACTAGCAACAGCATCAACCCGAGCACTCATTCTCAAATAATTTAGAGCTTGATTTTTTTGTCTGATCGCGTTTTCGGCATGTATTCGAGCACCTTCCATATTCCCTTTTTGAATAGCTTTTTTTATCTTGGACTTTTCTATTTTTTCTTCTTTTTCGCATTTTTTTGAATTACGTTCCAACTCCTTCACCGCAAACTTAAGATTAAATAAATTTTCTATATAAATTAAAGGTAAGGTTTTTTATAGATGACTCTTTATGCAAATCAACTGTAGACATTTATCAATTTATTTGTGTATAAAAAAAGGATACTTTCCATCTGTGAGACGGACATCGCTGACTGTTCGGCCCCCGTGATGGCAGTTTTACAAGTAAATCACAAAAAAAAATGATAAGAGCCCAATACTGTTTCTTTACGTTGTCGTAAAAATTGACAAGACACTTATCAATTAATTTATCACACGGAGTTTGATGATGGAATAACCTTGAACTGATGACAACAGTGAAGCTGACTCATCGATATGATTACTTGTATTACGTGACGAATACAATCAACAAATTAGCCTAGAAAAAAAAATTATACTACAATTTTACTTAGTGTATAATTCATATAAATAAATAAATATAAATACATATTCAGTTAATGCTGTCATACCTCAGCTGACATTAGTAAATATTTCTGTTATATTCATACAGAAAGCCACAGAAATAGAGGTTACGATGAGTTGGTTTATCTCAGATTCCAAATGATAGCACTGTAGTTACACTTTTTTAACATGAGCGGCGCGCCGATCGCTCAGGATATATATCATATACACATATATATAATGAACTTCTTCATAATAATAATATAATTTTTTTTTTTATGTTGTTGACATCATTTATTATATGTTATATTATATAGTCATAAACAACATTGTGTCCTGTAAATGGCGCCAAAAGTTTTGAGGTTAGCCCTGCTGATTCTTTTATTGTCCTACAATGTATGACGACGTTTATAGAGCACTATGAGAATATATTCAGATTTCTGAAACTGAAGGTTAGTCCTTTGTTAATATCTTTCGAAGTGAACAACTGTGTATCTGTGTAATTTTAAAAATGGTCAAACGAACCAGTATTGATCGTAAGGGCAGCCGTAGTGATAAATCTTTTCGTCCTAAAAAAAGGAAGCCACCTCTAAGGCCAAATCAAATGGAAAGTGAAACAACTTACACTAGTTCGGCTGCAAAAAAATCATCAGGACAATTACATGAGGTTTCATACGACCCAAACTTCTCATACTGTATTTTACAGTTTACTGCAGTTTTCGCAGCTATTTCAGACTGCGTGGTGTGTCGTACATGTGGTGGTGATATTAAATTTTTGAAATCAAGTTCCCGTGGACTTGGTTTTAAATTAAATGTTTTTTGTACAAAGTGTGATGATAATATCCAAAGTGTTCCTTCATCGCCTTTGATAAACACTGCATACGAGATAAACCGACGCTTCACGTTTGCTATGCGACTGTTGGGAAAAGGATTGAAGGCAATGCAGCTTTTTTGTGGTGTCATGGATTTACCATCATGCATCGCTAAAGCAACTTTCGATCCGATTATGAAAAATATTGAAGAAGCTTCAACAGTCGTCGCTAAAGCGTCTATGAAAGCTGCTGCTGCAGAAGAAGTTCAAGAATCGGCTAATCAAGATAAACTGGAATCATCACAGAATGGAATTGTTGTATCCGGCGATAGCACTTGGAAGAAGAGAGGCCTTTCTTCGTTTTTCGGAGTGGCAACATTAATCGGTTATATCACGGGAAAAGTTATCGACTTTGTGGTAAAAAGCAAATATTGCGAAGCGTGTGAAGATCACGAAAAGCAAGAAGGCACGACTGAATATGAATCGTGGTTAGAAAGTCATCAACAGGATTGTGAAGTAAATCACACAGGGAGCTCTGGGGAAATGGAGGCAGATAGTGCTGTGGAAATGTTTCAGAGATCATTAGAAAACTATGGAATAAAATATGAATACTACATAGATGATGCTGAAACAAAAACTTTTTCAAGCATCATGAATGCTCAGCCGTACGAAGACCTTGAGGTAAAAAAGAAAGAATGCGCGGGTCATGTCCATAAACAAAATAACAATGAGAGTCTCAATTCAAAAATTTGGAAGATTGCACCTAAATGTACTCCAGATAGTAAGAGAATCGTCGATGTAGCTACCAATATTGCTGTATGTACGTTTAATGACGGAGCAGAGGCTTTATTAAGAATGGAGAGATTACTTGGAATAACAATTGGATATGAAGGATATCACTATTGTCTTGGAACTAATGCGAACCGGCTAAAACATGCACGTATCGAGGCTACTAACGCAACAAAAGAAGCCAGGGCATCTTGTCGGCTAGAAAGAAATAAACAACAATTGTTTATTGAAAAGGAAGGTGTACAATATGGAGCTGAAATGGGGGATTAGATGTAAATTAACAAAATAAATTTAAAAATTTATAAAGTTCTTGTCTCTGGTGCGCACGTTCTCGAGCGAAACGCACTCGAAACTTTAAACGCGTTGTTCTCAGAACGACTTTTGCCGGTACAGTCTACATGATACCTCATATAGTTTTTAATATTTTTTTATACTCGAAATTGTTTTCTATATAGTCTATCGAGCCAGATTTTTGATATTGTGGTTTGAAAATTTTATAAACATAATTGAACTGTGAAATTTATGACTCAAAATGAACACTTCTTTTGAACTGCTGTAAATTTCAAATTTTTATGAATTTTGAAAACACGGGTCGATAGACTATAACTGCAACTTTATTTTACAAAAATCTTTTCACAATTTGCAGATCCATCAATATTTTCAGGAGAAATGATGATGACGTGGAGCAACTTTTTTTCTCAGTGCTTCGAAAAATGTGATTTTTTTGTATTGTAATTTTGAAATAAAAAAACAAATGAAACAATTTTTTTTGTACAGTTTAGATACAAATAAACAATGTTTAAAAATTATTTTCATCAATTGATTGTCCACCGTATAAGAATGAATAGAAAAAAATAAAAAATGCTTCTCATAAGTACTTATTTTGACATATATACTTTAAAATTCTTGATCAGTACAACTGAACTTCTTCTATCATATAAAATTTACTATATTCCTTGTATGTAGGCTTTAATGGTTTTCCATGTATGATCCTTTGTACCATCGGCCTCAAGTTTTCAAAAATCATTAGCGAATGAAACTGAAAATGTCAAAAAATTGAATTATAAATTAAAATCTTCGAGGAAGTGAAAAAATAACGATGTGGAATTTACTCACATGATCGTCTAATATATTTTTTAATTTATGTAAAACTTCCAATACTTCAGGATCTTGAGAAAGAAGATAATGTTGATAATACGAATCGATAAAAAGGCTAGTCCATTTATACAATTGCGTCTCATTCGGCACCATTATATTTTCTACATCGTCCGCGGAATTCAATTTATTAATAAGATAATTAATAAACCTTAATACTTCATTAAAATCCAATGATGACTTCAAATGTGACATGACTGTTATGTCAGAGAAATTGATGCTGAGTAACCTATCCAAAAAACTATTACGTGTAATAGCATTTATATTATTATCAGAATCATTTTTTTTAGATAAAAACGTTTTTTCATGTGTTCTGATACCAAATAATAGCAAATCAATTAGCAATTTTTCCGACAAATCATTAAAATTTTCCAAACAATAAATTATTGATGGCACATCTTTCGATTCAATAAGTTGTGGAATGAGCACTTGTAATATCGCTGCGTCGCTTTTTCCTTCATTCAATAAAACATTAATTTGTTTTTCAATTTTGTGTGAAACACATTTCGTTGATAATTTATCAGATGATGGTGGTAATTGTGCATCTTGCCAATTTGCTATTACTGTCTCTCGGATTTCTACAATGTCATCTTCATCATTTGCTTTAGCATTACCATTAACATCACATAATGAACCTAGCATGGCTTCAATTTTTTGCGATGTTAAACGATATGGTGCAATAGCTAGATGTCGATTAGCAGCTAATAATAATTTGTCATCAATTCTCCATAATTTTGCTTCATTTGTGTACAATTTCAACTTTTGAATAGCTTGCACAAGTTTGAATTTAATATCATATATTAATAAAACGGCGCCTTCCTCATTAACATCAGCACCGTAAGCAGCAATTGTCGAGTCATTTAAAGGTACCATAACAACAGGGTGATTGGTACTAATTGATGAAAAAACACTGACCAACATTCCAGGAACAGGATCAGGACATGAGCCGGTCAATGGGTAACTATATAATCTACCATGTGACCCTGTAAACAAATAAAAAAACATGAAAATTATATCGTAATAAAATAATAAATGGTTATAATAAATATAAAATACTATACATAAAGTCAAGAGATAAGCGTTATGATGATCTTGAAGTATAACATGTCCAATAAGTTTCTCCGACATTCCAATTAATTCAATTCTATTAATTTCCTCAGGAATTCCATGAAATGTTTCCTCTTGTAATCCAACGACGATAAAATTATGCATTGAATCAATTTTTGTTAATGCACAAAGATACATCTTACTATTAACATTAATCAAATAACAATTTAATATTTTTTCCTTGGGCAGGAGAATTCCATTGCTGGACCACGTTTTGTTATCACGTGCCCATTCTAATGATGCTGTTGCGCCGTCCTGCCTTACTAATACAGGCGATGATGTCGAGTCTAATGACAAAATTGTTTGAAAAGGAAAACGAAATTTATATCTTTTTACTTTGTCTAGATCCGTTTCGTTTTTGGACCATACACGAATATGTTTTTCATTAAATATCGCAACATAACGGTCAGTTTGTTTGTCATAAATTACTGGAGTTGTCAGACGTTCTTTAGTTGACCAACTGCTCACTTGTTTTAGATCATGTAGCTAGAAAATTATTAAAAGGAATATTAACAAATTTTAAATGACAATACTTCTTCAAATAAGAACATTTTCACATATTAATTAGTTGGATAAACTAACCTTATATCGAATAACAATATTTCTTCCTAGTGTAACAATGGCACAGCCAGAATCGGCATCTTTCTCAACTCCCAGTAAATTTTGTTGATCAATTAATGGACATAATGTGTAATATGAATTTAATTTCGCCATTGTTTCATATTAAGTAATTGAATTCAAATAATATCTTTATTATATTCACAAAGAAGTGTCGTATTTTTTTCACTATTACTCTATGAAGAAAAAACGTGACATGAATTTAATGTTTGTTATATTTATTTAAAAATTGTATAAACAATAATAAATAGGTATACTCATTGATTGCACGTGGCTGATTTCAGTTAACTGAATATATAAAAACAGATCATTTATATATTATATTTACACTTTGGTGAGAAGTGAGCGACTAACTCGACCGAGATTATAATAATCAATAGTCGGTACAGTCAGCTTATAATTCGTGTATAAATGTGTAGAGATGCCACAAAGTAAAGTTGTACCTAAAACCGTTCTTTTTTATAGATGGCGTGGCGATCGATTTGATATATCAGCGCGCCACGTAGTGAGAGATACAGGCGGCTTACTCGTCTTCGCCGGTAAGTAAGTTTGGTTATTTGATAGTTCAATCTCTTTTTTATCAACATTCAAAAGATTCATTGAATGTTACTGATTATTTGCGGGATGAAGAGATAAAAAAGAAGATATATTACTTTTCTCTTACGGTTTTGCTGAGCCGAAAGAACTATTAATTCTACTTCATATTTTGCAGAGTATGTATTGTACAAATTTAATAGTAATCGAGTTTCGATTACTGAAATGGTGACAATCCTATAATAAATATTCGTAATTAATCATTGTCTCATTATAATTTTTATTAATTATATTTTGCAAGCTCATATAAAACCTACTTACATACACTAACACACACACATATATATGTATAGAGAAATTTGTTAAGCGGTGCGTGCTAATTTCAATAAATAAAAGTCATTTGCAATCATTAAAAATTTTTTTAATCATAATGTGTACATCTACCCTGAACCAAGTAAGAGCATGTAATGTAATACATCAAAATTATTTAATTTTTAGTAAATTTTTTAAATATTTACAATTCTCACTTTATTTTCTTATTTTACAGAATCCAGATACCGCTACAGAAATGATGAAAAAATTAATCTGCAGTTTATTGCGTTGCACACTTGTTCAGATTCATTATTTGTTTGACTGTATAGTCACATTAATATTTAGCTTTTATTATCGCGGTAAAGATAATAAAGTACCACCTGTTGATGATGAATTATTGCTAGATAGTGCAGTTATTTTAGCAGAAAAAATCAGGTACTTATAAATTGTTATTCAGGTCAGCGATGAAAATTATGCACGGTGATAATTAATAATGCGAATTATATTTATATTTTTCAGAAATAAAAAAGTGTCCAGCGAGCATGTTGTAACCACATTTATTAACAGATGTAAACAAGTTAATGGATTATTGAATGTAATTGTAGACGAAAGATACGATGAAGCTATCGAGGAAGCAAAAGAAGTTGATCGTCTTTTGGCACGTAGCACTGATATCGATATGTTGAAAGCTACGAGGCCATTTTTAGGTGTACCATTCACAACAAAAGAGAGTAATGAAGCAAAAGGTATTCAATTAATCATTGTACTTTCGATATTCATATAATCGTAAATTAAGAATATTTACATAAGATTTTTACTTATTTATTTATATCAGGTTTGCTACATTCAATGGCTACAGTAGCTAGAAAAGGATATCGGTCGACAGAAGATGCAACAGTTGTTGCAAGTGTCAAATCTTCTGGTGCAATTCTAATAGCAAAAACTAATATTCCCGAATTGAATCAATGGGTTGAGTCAAGAAATATTATATATGGACAAACAAATAATCCATACAACACTACAAGGACTGTTGGTGGAAGCAGCGGTGGTGATGCTGCAATTACTGCAGCATGTGGTGCTCCATTTGCTCTTGGAAGTGATATTGGTGGATCCATCAGAATGCCTGCATTTTTCAACGGCGTGTTTGGTTTGAAACCAAGTGAAAGTAAATAAATTGAATCTAATTTTTACATAATTCATATGAAAAATCTTCATCGTTATTCAATTTTAATTTATCATGATTTATTTTTTAATCATGTAACACAGATACAACTCCATTGAAAGGTGTCGGTATGAGGTCTGTTGATTTTACAAGTACCATGGCAGAAGCTGGGCCAATATGTAAACGTGCAGATGATTTGATTCCTCTATTAAAAATTATTGTCTCCAAAACAGAGACACGATTAAAATTAGATAGCCCTGTAGACGTTAAAAAATTACATATATTTTATCAAGAGGGTTCAGGTGATCTCAGAATAAGTATGATAAATGCAGAAATGCGTGATGTCTTTATGAAAGCAGTTGATTACTTTCGTGATGTAACTGGATCTGCACAAAAGATAAAAATACCTGGTTCAGAATATAGTTTTCGATTGTGGAGATATTGGATGACTCAGGAAGGTGTTGATTTTAAATCAGACATTACAAATCGAACCTCACGAACATCTGCAACTGCGGAGATTAAAAAATTACTAACTGGCAACTCTAATATCACACTTGCAGCACTATTAAAAATAATAGATGAGGATTTTTTCCCTAAAGATAAAAAACAATGGGCTGAAGAAGTGACTAATAACATGAGAGAATATTTAGTGGTTGGTTTGAATTTTAATAATTGAAAATGAACACACAACTTATATGAATTATAATTAAATTTTGCGTAATTTTATTAGGAAAAACTCGGCGATAATGGAGTTTTCTTCTTTCCATCATCGCCATTTCCAGCCAGCTATCATAACTCGTATTTTTTTAGACCTTATAACTTTGGTTATTGGGCTCTAATGAATGTTCTAAGATTACCCACTTGTCAAATACCTCTTGGATTAGATAGTGAAGGCTTGCCAGTTGGAATCCAGGTAAATCATTTATTCCTATATTAAATCTGAATAAATATTTTATATAAATACATAATCATTTATTCATACGCATTGTGGATTTATATTTAAAGGTTGTTGCTGCACCATATCAAGATCATCTGTGTGTTGCCGTAGCAAAAGAACTGGAAAAAAACTTTGGTGGATGGGTACCACCATCAATTAAATAATTTAATTATAAAAGATTAATATATTTCAGAAATATTTGTTTCTATTATTTCCATAAAAATGGGTCCATATTAGTTATAATAATATATACATATATATGGTGAATGTGCAATAGCTATATTATTTTTATTAAATAATTAGTAATTTCTATATAAACATGAATAATAATTTATGTAAATAACGAGAGGTGTCGCGATAGATCTGTTTTTTTTTTATCGATTCCATCACGTCATATTGCTCCACTCCATTGAGCGTGTATTATATTATGGTAGCACAATTAACAATCTGTAGTAGTGAAACGTCAAATGTGTAAAGGCGGGAGTAAGACAGAGGAAAATAGAGAGAGATGGTGCAATCGAGTGTCCGACTCCGACGTATAATATCGCAGTCCTGAAATACGTCAGTCGCAATGTCAACGGAATGGGAGAAGTCTCTCGCATTAGCGTCGATCGCAGTAATTTAAAACCAAATGATAAAGAGGCAATTACGACAATTAAAAAAGTTTTTCATGGATCATCAACATTAATTCAAGCGAAAGATGGAACGAGAATCGATGCAGAAGAAATGGAGATAAAACACCTGACAGCCAGGAGGAAAAAATGTGAAAACGATATCAATATCGATATCGATACGAACACCTCCCGTTTTTATAATGAAGATGATGATCCACTTTCTAACAGTACAACAAAAATTCGTCAGGTATTCAAGTCTTCAATATATTTTATAAATTCATCATCTTAAATGATATAATATAATTCTGCATGTACTTGACTGTTTTTTTTTTTCGTGTAACTATGTACATAAAATTTAGTATGAATTGTGGATGTGTGAGAGAGCGGCATAAAACTTATACAGTTATAGCTAACGTAAATATATAATACGATTATGCGGGCCATGGACGTGCCCATCCATTGCGCGTGTATCCGGGATCACTCGCATCATAGACACGTGTGTTCGTTTACTCTGATGTATTTCACAATTTAAATCATCTTGTTCCCAAATATAAATCCTAATTAAAAATCAAATGTAAAATTCACTTTAACTTCAACAACAATAATCATTTATACATCTATTAAACAAATAATATATAAATTTCATTATGACGATTAATCATAAATATGCGTATTTGGCTGATTAAACCACATGACAGATAAATTGTTATCTTATAATGAAGCATACAGAAATGATTTGCAAAGGGTCTTTGACCGTTCACTCTATTGAACAAACTATTGAAACACAGGTGATACAAATTATTTATATATTATTACAATATATTATATTATTATCGTTATCTGTGTGTAGCCAATGTGATTGTCTAAGCTACATAGCATTTAATGTTACATTGGCTATAGATTCCCTTTCTCTGATGTACTGTTCCTGTCGTTTCTGAGTAGGTGCTCTTGGCGTATGTGCGACATTCGCCATACCGCACCTTACCATCTCTCGTGCCATATTTATGTACATATACATATATATCCATGTGTGACGTATATATGATTATTCGTGTTTGTAAGCGCCGCTGTAACGTGTTGGTATGTCGGGCGCGGTAGCTCGGAAAGGATAGGGTATCCAACCGACCCAACCGGATCCCGCACGGCGGAACCAACGGTATGTTGTCCGTCACACCATCTATACATGCGCATATACGCTGTATATACATACATATACGTATATATTCTTATTCATAATAATATAATATGAATGTTGTAATTGAATTTTTTTTCGTAATAATTTTCTCTCCAAGTATATATTCAGTATAAATAAAAATACGTTTCATTGTCCATGATAAATTGCTAAGAATATATTATTAGTTTTGTTTTAAAATAATGTATTGCATGGACAATGGTGACCATATAAAATTATAAGAGATGAAGAAAAAAAAAAGAGAGAGATGTAGAATAATTCTTACTACTAATGAACCAGAGATTATAAGCAGTGTCGGTAGAGGAAGGTTGATAAACAGTCAAGAGGGAATTGGTCCAATTGAAATCTTATTGGAAGCTCCATTCACCAACAAAACCGGTCATCGTAATGGAGTCTGTGTATATAGTATGAATATACAAGTGTGTATTTATGAATACACACACACAATATATCATACATATATACACATATATAGTACATGTTTATATTGTATACACTTTGCAGAGTGTGCCATTTCCGCGAGTTGCCCTCTCCCCATCATTCTTTATCCCTTCCTCATTACGACGCCGCCAATTTCACTTGCCCCCGCTTACGCAGGCGCCGCGTCGACATCGCGCTAGTGAGGATGAGGCGGGGTGATAGGGGGATGCAGAAAGAAGCAAGTGGAAACGAGAAATTTTATGAAGAAAAGAGTTAATGCGCATTCTTCATGGGATGGGCTTGTAGTTCTTCTTCTCTCTGATATTATTGTTATTGTTGTAGTTATTATTATTTTATTATTATTGTGATAAACCATGATTAATAATCAATTATGTGGATAGAATTTATTGGGAAGAAAAAGAGAGAGCGAGATGACAGTTACAGGAAAGGTGAGCATTATAAACTATAAGAAAGGAAAATAATTTATTTATATTATTTTATATTTGTATATATTTTTTATTTTATTTTTATTCAATGTTTATTTATATAAATTTTTGTCGGATAAATTATTTCGTAATATTTAATGAGAACAGTGATTGCTAAATGCGGATATATGATGAATGTAGTATGATTATTGATATCTGTATAGTAATGATAATAATAATATGTAGATAAAAAATATAATTCTCTTGTGCGACCCGGAAACATCGCTCGTACGATATTGAGACAAGTTTGACCACGAAAGGCAACAGACATCAATATTCCCAAGCTTTCGCTTCGGCATTTCACTAATTTGTGCAATCTCCAATGAATACTTTAATAGAAACATTATGATAAATAAAAGAATAATTGAAAATGATTTTTTTTTTTGTGTAATGAAATTCTATGCGGTAGATTATATTTACAATTGTAAATAGTAAACAGGTCCGTGAAATGAAAGGGCGAAAGAGAAATTGCGCTACTTGTGCTACTATTACATATGTTTTGTACACTCGACAGTTTGCTGTAAAATATCCTGAAATATGAATGCTAAAATACGCCTGTCCAAGTTATACTCTTTTATCTATTTTTCTTCCTTGGATAATTACACGGATACACTCTTTTTTTGTACTCTAAACCTTGATAAAACTTGTCTATGGTTCACCATCACCTGTCAGAGCTAATAACGTCTGTACACATTCAACTTTTACCACGGTTGTCTCCACCAATCTTGATAATCGATCTCGTACCGCTACTTTCACCTGGATTCCCCCGTACATAAACCTTATTAACATCAGCGCAATAGTGTCAACATCAATGTTTAAACTTGTGTGTTTTTTTTTATTTATTTTTTCTTAGCAGCAGCAGCACGTTCCATGTTCATTGCTTGAAGGAAATTACAGTAGCCGAGGGGAAACAGCTACTGCGGTTGAAACAGAAACTTCAGCAGAGGATTCTTCATATGATAGCGACAATGATTCCACTAGTTCTGTGTATTCGACGAAATTGGAAGCTGCACATCATACGTCGATGTCACACTTGGACATTTCGAGAACGGTATCTGACACTCTGGCAGCAGAGTTTGCAGATTATGTGACCGTACAACAACCGCAACAACATCAAGAAACATTTTATTCAAACAAAAATCCAAGTAATAATACAATACTTAACTATTTCTATAAATTTTGTTAACAATAACTCTACTGTTCATTATATAAGGGTTTTATTTATTATTACTGCAGGATATATGGCTCGTGTAGAGTTTGCATTAAAGTTGGGATACACAGAGCGACTTGTTCAGGCAGCATTACATAAACTTGGACCTGAACCTGGTCAAGACAAATTATTAGCGGAGCTGATCAAGTTAGGAGCAAACCCTTCGAAAATGACTGATAATTCAGATGAGAATGCTGGAGTAATGGTGACACAATCGTCTGAAGTAGAAGCAAACAGTGATGAAACAACTGCTACAAATATAAAGACTTGTGGCATTTCACTTCGACCGGTTGTCATTGACGGCAGTAATGTGGCTATGGGTCATGGTAATAAAGAACTTTTCTCATGTCGAGGAATAAAAATATGTGTTGATTGGTTTCGTTCGAGGGGCCACAAAGAAATAACAGTATTTGTGCCGAAATGGAGGAAAGAATCGTCAAGATCCGATAATCGTATTGCAGATCAAGATATTCTTGGAGAACTTGAACGGGAAAGACTTCTTGTATTTACACCATCAAGATTAGTCAATGGTAAACGTTTAGTTTGCTATGATGACAGATATATATTACGATTGGCTGCTGAACTTGATGGTATTGTCGTTAGTAACGATAATTATAGAGACTTGGCGCAAGAAAATCCTGAATTTCGTCGTATTGTTGAAGAAAGAATATTGATGTATAGTTTTGTTAATGATCGATTCATGCCACCGGATGATCCACTTGGTAGAGGTGGTCCAACACTCGATAACTTTCTCAAAGTCATACCCCGACGCAGTGCGATATTGCCTTGTCCGTATGCGAAAAAATGTACTTATGGCAATAAATGCAAATTTCGACATCCAGAACGCGGTGAAGCACCGCAGAAATCGATATCTGAACAACTTGTGGAACATGCTCAGCGTCATCTTAAAGCACGTGGTCCCAGTTTAAGTTTACCACTTCCCACATCAGTTGCCACAAATAATAATATTCATCGACCACTCAGTAGAACAAAATCCGATGTGTCCCAGTGTTCAACATCCCAATCTACCAGTCAATTCGTAGAAAACGACACGATGAACACAATCGCTGGCACTTCATCGTACGCTCAACGTTTTGTTAATTGGCAAACACAAGGCGTGAGACATTTGGAGCCTGAAACCACAAATATGCATAAAAAATTACAACGACAATTGACATTAAATCCAAACTGCGATCTGAGACTTTATCATCTTAAACGACATCATCACTATCAACATCCATCATTACCAGCAGCTCAAGGTGATTTATCTTCTCCTCATATGAATGTTCATCACAAATTTCTCATGAGTAATGATAAAAATAATAATCAGAATAATAAAAATAATAATATGACTACTAATAAAAATAATATGAACAGTAACGTCAACAATAAGGATCCACTGAACGCAAGTATTCCGGATCGCTATAATCATAAACACGTTACTCGTATAGCATCAGCGCCAGATTCATATTTAGCATGGCCGCCGACATTACCGCCTTTATTATCCAACCCGTCACAATTACCACATGGTAATCAACGATTAGGCATGTCAGATTCCCAATTAAATTTACTGTCACATACACCAATGTCCATGCCTAATTTGTGCATGTCCCAGGATACACAAATCTATGATGCACGAAGACATCTTCATTATCATTTATCAAATATTTTTCCCGATGAACAAGTACAAGTAGCCATGACTCTACATCCTCACGAAACAAATCCACAACAAATTTGTGCAACAATTCTTTCAATGTTTCCTAAACTTTACGAAAGATAATTTTATTAATACTTGAAGAAAATAGATAATAGAAATTGAGAGACTTGTATGAAGAGACATATCATGTCGTGAGGAAAATTAGCAATTTTTTATTTTACAATCCGTTATTTCACAGCTCTCGTCCAATGTGATATGTCGTTATGTTATATGCTTTATATCGAAATTCAGTAATGGACTTTTTTTTTTCACAAAAGACGTTTGTTCAATTCATATTTTTGTTACTATATTTTGTCAGTTTTTATTGTACATACCGTTATAGAATTAACAAAAATAATAAACTTGGTCAGTTAATGCACGGGCTCTGATACCAAAGTCACGTGAATTTATTATAAATCACAGAACTATAGTGAAACAAATATAATTTATCTCACAATACTTTTTATCATATTGCAACGCAATGGATTGTTATTAACAATGATGTGTAGAGAGCAGTTTTTTACATGACTCATATTGAGTATACACAATTTCAGTCTTTTTTTTTTCGTTTTTGAAAGAATCACTATTTTGTTGTGATAACAATGATTCTTATAAATATAGATGCTTCAAATTTTCAGCCTTTTCGTGTTTTTTTTTCTTTACATATGCATAATCATACATTTATTGATATATAATTGATGTATGAACAATAATTCATTACTAATTAGAATTGTTATTTAGTTCATTATTCATTAAATCTCTATTGTTTACGTCAATCAGAAGTATTCACTATAATTAGTACTGTTGGTCTTGCAATTTAATAAAATAAAATGTACGTAATAATAAAGTAAATTATTATATCATTTGTAATATGGTATATTAATATACTTATATGTGCATTTTTTTTATTTTGAGTATAAAAAAATGTAATTGTCAAAATTATTGTTTCATGTACTGTAAAATAAATGTTTCATACTTTGAATAAAATATTTTATTGAGAGGTAATGGTAAATTGAACGCGCTTTACTAAAATTCACAAATATTGACATATACGGATATACTATGAATAGTTTTTGTTATTTATTGTTTTTTCCATCTTGTTCATCATTTTTTTTTCACATACGTACGTTATCCCCCTTTAAACATGGAAGATGACAGAAATAATAGTTAAAATACATTGCTAATATAAATTTCATCATAGTATTCTTTCATAAAATAGCAAATATGCTTCTGCATTCAACACAGCTGCTTCATTCACTGCGACTACTCTAAAAGATAAAAAATACATACAAATAAAAGATGATATCAGGTTCAGATATAATAAAAAGTACAAGTGTAAATTAATACACACCTGGAATCTGATGCATAATACCACTGGCCTGGGGGCGGTTCAACAGTTGTTTTTGGATCCTGATCCACTTCAACTTTTATATCTGAACCGTCGGATGATTTAGTTTCATCACTATCGATTGTACTTCTCTTTGGTAAAAATGACCATCGATAATCGTTCGGGTCTAATGGTCTCCTGGCCTGAAAATTCATTAGTTTTTATTAATACATCAAATAGGTGTTGATTATGACAGAATCAGAAGATCTTACTTTTATGTAAGCAACGTAATGTCCACTATAAAGAGTTCCACTGTGTTCTACAAGACCAAACAATGAATATAATATTGGTTTTTCATGATTTTTACATACAGGTGCCAAATCTAAAATCATGGGAAATGTCACACGCTTAGTAACTTTCCGAACACCACCATATCTTTGTGACTGAAATCTCTTCAAGTGGAGTATGAGTACAGGAGGCACACGAGAAATCAAATATTGCTTAGTACTAGGAGTACAAATCATTTTTGAACTATTATTATTACTACCATTTTTCTTATTTTCTCGAGCAGTGCAAGCTTCACAACCAACTCTATTACTATCGGTCATTAATTCCAGATCCGTAAATTGATTTAAACATGATTGAATTGAGAAATCACCTTCCACAATTGGATATCGTGGAGATGATGAATCTAGTGTTTTATCGTTTGTCACTGAAATTTTCGATAATTCTGTTGCTACTTCATTAATATTATTCACAGTATTTGACGTGACACTCGATTCACGATTAGGATATTCGGTCTCAGGACTCGAACGACATTCATCTGTCTCAGCCTCCGAGAATGTTGTTTTTAATGAAGAACCATTTAATGGACTAGCTGCCGTTGGTTCGGTTGGACTGGGCTGAGTCAATTTTTCAGAGCTGCACTCTGATTCAATTACATCAGGTATCGGAGCGGTTTCACCTTCAGTATTATCTTCAACATCGGCGTCACTTTCATCATCTGGCTCTGATATAGTTTCATCAGCATTGCTCTCATGATTTTCCTCTGAAATGCTATTGTTACTCAATAATGATTCTTCATTATTGCTGTTTTGTATACTATTATGATGTTTATGATGTTTTCTATTTTTTCTAGCAGATTTTTTTTCTTTTTTCAATTGATGTTTAGAGAGTGGAGGATTCGATGGAATCTTAACATTCACTATGTTGAGATCGTTATTTTCAGTGAAATTTTTTCGTTTTATTATTGACAATTGATGTTTATCAATCATAACAGGAAGACTGAGATCCATAAACGGCTCATTACGTTGTGATGAATGATTGCATTCTAAACATTTAAGTGTTGACACCAATTCGCCACGAAATACAGGCTCAGCGCCTAATAATCGAGCACTGGCTTGATTACCATAACATTTTATTGTTGCTTTTTCCGTTGCATCAGCAATTTTTCGTGACGTATGTTTTAGACCAGTTTCCTTCAAAATTATACTTCGAAAACCCCTAAGATCTTCCTCACGTACTAATTCAAGAAGATGTCGCAGAAGTTCATGTGAATCATGCTGACCTCCATCCATGCATTGCGATGTTTTTTTCTTGAATGAACTTAGTAATTCCAACGGCCTGTGTGATTTATTATCTGTTGAATTTTGCATTTCAATAAGTGTTTTG
The DNA here is from genome assembly GCA_030347285.1 of Microctonus hyperodae. Lineage (NCBI taxonomy): Eukaryota > Metazoa > Arthropoda > Insecta > Hymenoptera > Braconidae > Microctonus > Microctonus hyperodae. The sequence continues at coordinate 10,503,904 of JAQQBR010000002.1, forward strand.
CAGAGTATAGATGTAAAAGTTCCCCAGCCTTCTAAACTACCCGCAATAGATGGTAATGTTTTTTCAATAATTTCATCATTATTTTCGCTTGAAACTTTTATCGTGCCACCTGGAAGGAGAAATGTTTCCCCTGGTTCTCGTAAATTTTCTAGAACTTTTACTAAATATGGAGTTTGCGCTAAACATTGTAGTACCGAATTGAAAAAACAGGTATTACCATTATTAATTAATCCACCAACTTTTGTTAAATGATTCAATGATTGTTTATCTGTTATATTATTGCTTAATTGAATATCTGATGAGATGCTGTCTATCGATGGTAATGGAATAGCAGGCTGCGATGAATTAGACGTTTTAATTGTTGATTTTTTTATCATTTCAACTATTTCGGATAATTGTTTATTATTGTCAACATTAATGAACTCATCACATTCATAACAATAAATTTTCCAATGATGAATATCCATTGCTAGACAATGATTATCACTACGGGGAGTTTTAAAGTGTTCTTCAGCATGACGACCCAGGTCCCTTCCACATGCCTGATTTCCGCAACTCAAACAAATCCATAATTTTGGCGTTTCAATTGCAAATCCCTCTTCGTCATGCTCCTCATTTACATTAGAATTTGTTGATTTACATTTATGGCATGTAGTATCTAGTTTGTTTTTCAATCGTTTACGTAGCATTGATAATTTCAGGGCTTTTGATTGATGTGGACACTTGAATTCCCCTGTTGATAAAATATGATGAATTAAAAATACTAATATATGCATATATATACAATAATTGAATGAGTAGCAAATTTTACTAACCTAAACTAGCTTCCTCACTTGATTCTGACAAGCGTATGGGATTGCTTTCATTAGCATCATCAACAACATCTGGTTGACGATTTTTTCTTTTTCCCATTTTTAATACACACCTTTTTTCTCAATTCGTCAATATAACAATTACTTTTACTTTACTATTTTACTATACTATAAATATAAACGCGTCTTTTGTGTGTGAATCCTTGTGGAATGCGAGCAACGCGAGTTTCACGATTTCTAATCCCGTTCTCTCTCAAAAATATATATAAAAAACTATAGTAAAATGTATACACAATGCATTAGAACATATATATTATTATTAACACAAAATATATATATAAAATACAAACTGAATATCCTGTACATATATGAATAAATTACGCGGGAAATTAAAAAACACTTTGTACCAACTGTCGGTAAGACAGGTAGCGCCTCGAACGGTAATATGACTATAACTAATTTGAGATTCAAAAAATATGATGATGTTCTCAACGAACTAAGCACTTTCCAACCTCACATTTTACCGCTTCTTGGGTGGAACGATGGAATGTTACTATGTACTAATATATATATCTATACGTAATGTGCCTATGAGGTAGAATAGGCATTATTCACTGTTCAGCACCCATTACATATACATAAGATTTCTCATCAAATTTTATTGCAACAGGCACAAGATTGTCAAGTAAAAATTGATACAAGATTGTCTGTGGACACTTTACAGTATTGTTTATAATTTCAAAAGTAATTCGTGTGTAGCGATTAATAACACAAAATATGGCTGAAGCAGTGGTAGACGGGTCGCCAATGTCCCGATTTTTTTGTCATAAATGCAGTTTGGAAATTGAACGTTTATTACCTGTAAGTATTTAAACACCTACTGAATTCATAATTATCTTGTTTTTTTATCTTAGAATACGTTTAAATAACCATGGGCGTTACAAGCTGTCATCAGCCATGTGTGATTCAGATCCATTTTATGTTCATAACTTTGCTGATAAAAACTATGTATATTGCTTTGTTCAAAGACCATTTGCTATTGTTCTTTACATTTTTAATGTTCATCATCACATGACTATTGTAAATGCATTTAGGATGCCGATCAATCTCAAAGTATAAATTTATATATTTATCTATATGTATATATAGATAGACATACATATATATACACACAATTGTCTATGCGTACGTATATATATATATAGATATATAATAGATACATTTATAGATAATATATATTCATGCCATTGGACATATATGTATATATACGCATTTAAACACTAATTTATGAACTCTCGCGTATTTACATATACTAATATAGATAAATACTTTTACTCATGCATGATTTTTATTTATTTTTAGGATTATACATGTCCAAATTGTGCTAGTGGTTTCATAGAAAAATTAGAGAATACAGAAGATGATCATGATGTTAATATGGAAATTAGCCCTGAGGATTTTTATGACATTGATTTTGATGTAAGTATAAACATAAGAATAAAAAATATTTATTGGAGTAATTTTTATTTATGATCTTTATTTATTTAATAGGGAATGCATGTGGATATGTTGGACATACCGCCGCTACAATTAGCTGTTGGTGGAGGAGAAGGCACTGCGAGAAGTAGTAGAAGACGTCGTGAAAATTTAATTCTTCATAGGTTTGTGAAGATTCTCAAACCCAATATGAAAAATAAATTTATGGTTAATAGTATTATTGAGTGTAATTTTGATAATTAATTATTTTCAGACCTAGTAACATACGTCACAGGCGGCGAGTGGTATCGCACGAAAATTTGGTACATGAGCTTCTTTTAAATCTCAGTGGTGTTGGAATGCCACGTCCATTAACTGCTACTGGAAGACAACAGCCAGTGTAGGTTTTATTAATAATTTGATTAATATTTATTTGTATAGTTTATATAATTTTTATTTTATTGAAATATTATGATTCTAGACTTTTCTTGGGTAACCCAGGCGATTATGTTTGGGGTAGAGATGGTTTGGATTCCATTGTCACTGAACTACTAAATCAATTGGACGGAAGTGGACCACCACCACTTCCACGCAATCAAATTGATGAAATACCAACGACTGCAATTTCACAATCAAATATTGGTATTAATTCTAATATTTTACAATGTTTAATTAATTATAAGCTGAATATTCAAAATAATGCTCATTTTATTCTCTATTATAGACTCTAAATTGCAATGTTCCATATGTTGGGATGATTTTATATTATCAGAAACTGTTCGACAGTTACCTTGCAAACATTTGTTCCACACCCCTTGCATCGTACCATGGCTTGAGCTGGTAATTCCATTTTTATGTTTTTCCTTTTTCTTTATTTATTATTGCCATTGAATTATCATCTTCATTTTTTCTTTTTTAGCACGGTACATGCCCAATTTGTCGGCAGAACTTGGGAGACCAAAGCGCAGCAGACGCGAGTCAAGATGAAGTTGGTGCTAGTCTTGCAGCAATTTTCAGGTATATTTACTTTTAATATATTCGTACATATATTTGCCTTGTATTATTATATTTTGATGAAATGATAAATGTAAATATTTTTAATTATAGAGTCGCAAATCATTTTGATAGCAGAAACTCATCTACCTCTTCTACTTCTACGAGTAGTGATTCAAGCAATGGACCCAGCAATGAAATATGAAATTAAATAGCAGTATGTACAGTTACGCTCTTCTAATTTATGTTCATACGTAATATTATATCTACTTTGAATTTTCAATTTATGTATATCTTCATACTGTTGATGACATCATAATTTTACGCGATAGGTCAGGATGAATATTTATTTCCTCAACAATGTTGTATTTTACAATAAATGTCAATTGAAAAATTGCAGTGCATAATAATAGACGGACTAAATTAATCAAGCTACAGTAATATCAGATCAAATTGTCTATAATATAACATTTCTGATAGCAAAAAATTATTGGTGTTTTGAAAATGAAAAGTATAATATTAAAATGATCCTCTTTATTATTCATTGCAAATAAATATCGCACGATCTTTCTTTCTGCGAGCTGTGTCATTATAATTACAAAACAAATATGTATGTCCCCCACGGTATTACAATGAAATATAATAAATCTGAGGTGGTATCTGAGCTCGCAAATTTTTATTACCAATGCTGAAATAGATAATTACGTTAAAATTAATAACGTTAATAGATAAACGCCAATCATCATGTAATATAATTGGAAATTAAGTAATATAAACTTGTATTTGTTATATGAAAGTGATGTATGGCAATGTCGTAATTTTCAGATCAAACTGAAATATATGGCAATCGTATAATTACATCTGCTTTATAGCCAATAAGTGTGTAAATTAAATTAGAAGTAAATAAATGAAGAGAAAAAAAATCTCCAATGAATTATGATTATATAATCATTTGGATAATATATATATCCAATCTAAATGATTTATATTTGATATAATTTTGCATTAATGTATATAAATGTACCCCTCAGATACCGCGGACATGGGACATTATTGATTTTCGCAATTTAATTTAATTTAATATTGGAGTTAGTCAGAACATATAGACACTTATATTATTGAGAAAACCAGCGATGTCAATTGAACAGTAGCCACACAGATTGAAGGGAAAATATTCAACATATGCACATAAAAAAATGTGGAATTATATTTGTGTATCTGGCTTTTTTTTAATTGTATCCTTTTTGTATCACTACTATATTACTATCCAACCTGTGAGTGTTATTCAATATCCAAAAGAAAATTACGACTACATAGTTGGTAAGACCATTATTTCAGATTTATTGTATACGAACATGCATCATACGATGTGTTCCAATCAACGGAATATAATGAGAAATGTTTACTGAAAATAAATTGGATGTTTGAGTGGAGTTGGGGCTGGTACAGCAGGTTGTGTAATAGCTTCACGTCTCTCGGAATCGCCAAATACTACTGTGCTGTTGATTGAGGCTGGTGGGTACTTCAACTGGCTAACTACTGTTCCTCTGGCAGCTCCATTAATGCAAAGCACAAACGTCGATTGGTCATATAAAACTGAATCGCAATATTATTCTTCGCGTGCGCTTAAAAATTTTGTAAGTATAATAGCAGCTATTTGTGTTGAAGCAAATCAACAATCAAATTGATTATTCCGATATTTTTAGCAACAGTTATGGCCACGAGGAAAAGGTTTAGGTGGCAGTGGACAATTGAATTATCTTGTTCATTCCTTTGGAATAGCCGATGATTATAAAGATTGGCCACCAGGATGGTCATATGCGGATTTACAACCGTATTTTCGTAAAGTTTCGTCGATAATGAATTTACCAGGAACTGAACCTGATGGCCCTTTACTAGATGCTCTCATTCGAGTAGATACGACACTTTTTGATGGTAAAGTAACCATTGAAAAAGCAAAAAATACAATTAAACGCGGCGGGCGTTGGAGTACTTTTAATGCTTATCTACAAAATGCATGGAATAGGGAAAATTTTCATATTTTAACAGATACTTTAGTTACCAAAGTATGTTAATATATATTCTATGTCAAATATATGCTAATTATGACGATGATTAATGGCTAATGATTTTTATTAGATACTTTTCAATAATAAATCAATTGTGGAAGGGATAAAAGTTAGATTCGGATCTGAAAATTTTAAAATAATAAATGTCAATCGAGAATTAATCGTTTGTGCCGGTGCTATTGGTTCTCCACACTTGATGATGGTATCTGGCATCGGACCATTTGATCAACTTCAGTCAAATCAAGTGAGTAATATTCGATGTCTGTGAATTTTAATACAGAATTGTTAAACAGATTATTTTAACTATATTTATGTGCGTAAATTAGGTGCCAATTATTAGAAATATACCTCAAATAGGAAAAAATTTATATGACCATCTGAATCTTCCGATGTATGTAAATCTTAAAATGCCAGTTAGTATTACTCTGAGAAAAATGCAGACAATCGCTGAATTAATAAAATATTTCATATTTGAAACGGGATTATTAGCAACAAATGGAATAATTGGAAATATTGTGCGAAATAACAGTAGTGTTGTTCTCTTTGGTGTTGGGTCAACGGATGAAAAATTACTCAAAGATGTTGCGAACTTCAAAACTGAGGTACAAATAATTAAAAGACATATTGTTTCGAATAAATGATTATTTCTCCTGGGTAAACAGTCTTTCAGATCGTTATTTCCATCGTATAACAACAACTCGTGGGAGGGATTTCTCTATTTGATAAATTGCATGAAACCAAGAAGCCGTGGGAATATCACTCTCGCTTCTGATTCGATTCTAGATCCTCCGAAAATTGATCCAGCTTATCTCGAATATGCTGAAGATATTTTATGCACTCAAGACGGTAAGTGTTATTATATGCTAAACCTTTTTACATATTCCTATCAACAGTTTGAACAAGTTATTTAACTTGTCCTGAATTTTTACTTTTATTTTTTCTCATCTCTACATAGGAATAAGATTAGCACTTGAAGTTTTGAATACTGAAAGCTTTCGTAAATTAGGTGCTAAAGTTCATCTGCCCAATATTAAAGAATGTCGTCATTTCCACCAAGACTATGACAATCCAGATTATTCTGAATGTATCATACGATATGCAGCATTAACGGGACACCATCCAGGTGGAACCTGCCGTATGGGTGTTGATAATGATTCAGTTGTTGATGACAAATTAATGTAAGATATTAAACCTTTCTACAGTAGTTTTTAAAACATTTTTAAGCGTACAGATATGATAGTAAAATAACGAGTTTAAAATTATGAATATATAATGTTACAGGGTTAATGGAGTAAAGAAACTGCGAATAGTGGACGCAAGTATTATTCCAAACCCAATGTCTGGTACTCCCAATTCTGTTATTATTGCAATTGCAGAACGTGCTGTGGATATTATACGAGAAAATTGAATAAATAAGCATTGGCAATTGAATGAAAGGGAAATAGACGACACAAATTTTTTCACTATTACAAAGAATCACTTGACCTATTGCATAAAATGTTATACATAAATTATAATTACAAATGATAAATTTCGTGTCAGTATTATTTATCACTGTTTTTGTCACTTTAGTTCATTATTTTCGCACAATAATGGTTTCAATTTGTCTCTTCAAATTCTCATTTTGAGGTTATATCAGATATTCTTCAATTGATCGAATTTAGCGATTATTATGTATGAATGTATAGATGCATTTATAAAATTACTGCAATATTACTACAATTACTGAATTTTCAATTGTAGTTTTCGATCGAGGTTTGAATCATCGGAAAATACAAAAATAAAACATAAATAAAATACAATTATATAGTGTAATGCTGGTGGTGTGTGACGATGTAATAACACCTAGCGGTATAAAACTGAAACTCTTCTTTCAATTTATTTTTACCTATGATGATGGAGAACTAGATTCTTTATGCTTTTTATGTATAATGCATGTAATATGTGAAAACTTGGAAAGTCGTCATTGGGTGTGGGAAAATAATTATTACAATATTTATACATATATAGAGAATAAATTGATAAATGAAATACAATATGTGTGGATTCATGACGTGACAAAATACTGACAATTAACAACATGTGTATCGTTGTTTTATATTTATAAATATATTAAATTGTGTATGTCATTATCGTAAATTATTAAATATCAAACAAATAACAATTGTTAAGAAATATAAAAGTAATCCATCTGCTTAGATATAATTTCAGATTATTAAGTAATTGAGCATGCAATGTCCGCACGGAGACGACGTGGTACTTCAGATTTAGATAATATTTATGTGGCATCACCGTCAAACGGACAATATCAATCATTTACCGGACAACAAACAAGTAATGGAAAGTCTGATCATTGGCAATTAGATACTACTGAAAATTTACCAACAATCATGACGTCACGTGATCGAAGTAATGAATTTGCCAATGCAATTAGGACTATGCAAAGTAGAACAGCAGTACGAGCTGCTGTTAAAAATCCACAACAAGCTAGGAACTTTCAGAGTTATTCTAATTTTATGATGATTGCTAAAAATATTGGTAAAAATATTGCTAGCACCTACACAAAATTAGAAAAATTAGCTATACGTAAGTTATTATCAATTGTTTTTGTACTATATTTAATTTTTGAAAATTATTTTTATAATCAATTTTATTTTTGATTGCAGTTGCTAAAAAAAAGTCAATTTTCGATGATAGACAGTTGGAAATTGAGGAATTAACAAACATAATAAAAACTGATTTAAGCAGTTTAAATAAACAAATTGCTCAATTACAAGAGCTAGGTAGAAAACAACGAGAATCTTCATCGCAGGGCCATCATATAGCATCTCATTCATCATCTGTGGTAGTAGCATTACAATCTAAACTCGCAAATATGTCCAATCATTTTAAAAATGTTCTTGAAGTCCGCTCTGAAGTAAGTAAAATCATTGTGGAATCTTTGAAATTTAATATTATTATTAAATTGATTTTTTTTTTTAATTATCACAACAGAATATGAGAGAGGAACAAAATCGGAGACAGCAATTTACGGAAGGTCGTGTATGTACGAAAATGCCTGCGAGTGTTATGGGCGGAAGACAAGGCTCATTGTTGATGCAAGATCAAGATACTACCTCTGTTAGTATAGACTTTGAACCATCTGAGCAACAACAGCTCATAATGCAGACAGCGATGCGGGATGATACGGTTAGATACTAAATAAAAATAATATTTCTTTAACTTAAATTCAAAGCTATAATGTATATATAATTTTCTTCATTTCAGGAATCTTATGTTTCATCTCGAGCGGAAACTATGCAAAATATTGAATCTACCATTGTTGAACTTGGCGGGATATTTCAGCAATTGGCGCACATGGTGAAAGAACAAGAAGAAATGGTTGAGAGGTTTGTCTTCACATATCACGTTTATAAATTTAGTGACATAACATGGATCTCTCATTTACTATTTTAATTTAAATTACAGGATAGACAGCAATATTGAAGACACGGAATTGAATGTAGAAGCAGCACATACAGAAATCCTCAAATATTTTCAATCAGTTACAAGTAATCGCTGGTTGATGATTAAAATATTTGCTGTATTAATATTTTTCTTTATATTCTTTGTTGTTTTCTTGGCATAGTTATGATTTAAATATTGTACTGTGTACAGTGATGTGTTTAAAATTGCAATGCAATGAGCTATGTAAGGCTCAAAATTTCTTTACCAATTAGAATGATAGCATTCCTTTAATTAAGTGCCCTGAAAATATGAACTGTTTTACAAAAGAAATATTTATATAATTTCTCATTGGGTGCTTCATTTACATTTATATAAAATAATATTCACTATTAATAATAAATTACAATTTTATTCAGTAAAATTGAATTTCATAATTTCATTTTGGCCTATAGAATAATTGTAACAACTTTCATTACATACACTTTTTATATTGCAAAATTGCACCCTTAATTATTGTTCGAGTAGCATCAAAACTGTTTTATGTATATTTATATTGCAATAACATAATCATGGAACCCAACATACTTTTACATGACAGAAAAAAATTTATTCATTATCTCAATACTTCATTTATTATTTCTCTCGTTTTTTTTTTACTTGTCTGTACAATTGTATGAAATCCATTTTATAACATTCTAGACTTTCCCACTATGATGTGTCTTGTCAAGCGATTCTTCAGACGACACTAAGGAACCTTAAAATTAAAAGTAAAGAAAAATTGATTATTAATATATAACAAATAGCTTTATGTTAGGTGAGAGTGATGATGTATTTTATATATATATATTTTTTTAAATCAAGCTACAGGAATTTTACTGAAAATTATTAACCTGACGCTTAATTAATTGTCGGTGTTATTAATAGAATTAATATTATTAGCGTTAGTATTGTGGTTATGGCCCTCCATAGTACTCCAAAACTCTCTTACTTTAGAAAAGCGTTTGCGTCCTTGCATGCCATAAAAACAATCAGACAGAAAAAAAGGAAAAATGATAAATTGAATGAGTCAAAACCAGTGAAACATTGTGAAAAATAAATGAAAAAAAAAGAAAAAGTAACAAATTAACATCAGAATCACTCCACTCTAAGATGATTTCCATGCTGTGAAACAGAGTTTATGGTTGCAGTTTATTCTGGTCACACAAACCTTTATAATCACGCGCTTGGTGGTCTCGATGAAACGGATGGAAACTGCCGTTGTTACGCGAAGATATTTTTTCATCCCCCCACGAAGCATTTGATAAATGTGCTGGTAACATTGAAGGTAAAGGTACAGGTGGAGGAGGATGAATCCGATCATTATGGAAAGGTAATGGCCGTGGTGGATGTGAACGGAAATGACCATAAGGAGGAGGAAGCATCGACGGTGAAAGTGGTGGTGATGGTGGTCCGGACCCCGAATGTTCATATCTACTACTCGACGACGAATGAAGCGCTGAGGGAGGTGGCGGTGGTGGAATAGTTTGTGCAACTGGTATTGGTGGAGGTGAAGATAATCGACCACCAAGAGGCGGCGGTCTTTGGCCGACATCGTATCCGACTGGCATGCTTGATGAGTGTAGCGGTGGAGGTAGGAATGGCGGCAAGGGAGGTCCGTACAGATAAGGAGTTGGCATATTTGATGAACCCGTAAACATAATCGGGGAACTCGATGCTTCTGCCCCTATGAATAATTGTGGTGATGTTGCAGTCTCTCCATTTGTATCCATGCCTGTTTGAGATTCAATAGTGATGTATAATTTTTTTTTTAAATTTACTAATGCTAAACTTTCAAATAACGTTGATAAATGTGACGCGACTTTAAACTTTTACGATTCGTGACGTATATAAAATACTAAAAAATACGAAAAAAAATATACATGAAACTTACGATGTGTTTTGACATCTGGCTCATTGTCACTGTAATTCTTTTCCATTAGAGTTAATCGATTCCGTAATTGACCTGCTTCGGCTTTCGCTTCCTCTAAGCGACGCTCAGTTTGACGTGCGAGTACCTGTAATTAATCAAATTAATTATAAAGAACTTTACATACTCGCTTAGGTTATCGATTTTTTTACTTACCCATTGTTCATGAGATTTTGATTCCAAGTTTGTAATTTGATTCTTATATTCTCGTTCTTGATCCAATATTTCGCGCTTCAATATTTCGATTTGTTGTCTAGAATAAAATATTTTATTTTGTATATATTTGTATATTTAATAATGAAATATTAAATTTTAATATTTACTTGTAACTCAGTATTTCATTATTGAGAGTCTGTAACCGTTCTGATGTCGTGGCAACTTCTCCCTGTTTTTGCAACCACGTTGCTTCTTCTTTTTGTCGTTCTTCTTCCTTTTCTTTGAAGAATTTCGAAAGAACTTGAAGCCGTGTCTCAGCGTCCTGCTTTTCTTTTCCAGCAATTTCACATTGTTTTCTCAATGATTTCATCTCTTGATTTATTATTTTCATATGTTCTATCGAAAAATAGATGTTAATTATTACATAGCAGAAAAATGTGATCATTATGTAAATTATATACCTTCAAGTAAGTTATGCGCCCCCTCTAATTCGCCCAATTTCGTTTGTAGTTCTTCTTTTTCCTCCAATAATTGATTGGCTTCTGCCTTTACTTGCGATAAATTTGATAATTTCTCGAAATCTATGTTGTCAACATTTGATTGTTTCACAACATCCAATAAGTCTTTTATTTCCATTTCCTTCCCTTTCAGCTGTGTACGTAGTGTTATTCTCTCAGAGGAGATCTACGCAAAAATATTTCATAAATAATTAAATAACATAAAACATACATTAATTTTTTACTTACATTTTTTATTTGATTTTCAAGCTGTTGATTTTTTTTTAAAAGTGTTTGTTCAGTATTATTTTTTGTTTCATTTGCTATCTTCAATTCATCATTTATTCGTGTTACTTCCACTTCTAATTGTTCACATTTATGTAGCGTAACGGACAGTTCACTCGATAGAGCTTCATTCTGTAAAATGAATCCTTGATTAATACTTGAAATTTTTAAACAATATTTTTATTGATCATAACAACCACCACAAACCTCTGTTTTATCGAATTCACTCTGCCACAATAAGTTATAAATAAAAGAACGAAAAAGAAACAATGTGTCGATAACTCGTTGAAAAAATATGAAATTATCATACGGTACATACCTCTTGAGTTTTAAGATGCAGCGTTTTAGTTAGAGATTCATTGGCTGACTGTTGACTATTTAATCGTGCTTGTAAATCTTCAATTGATTTTGCCAACGGATTTTCAGCATTGTTAGATGCCAGAATTTCACGAAGCATTCGTTCCAGCTCTAAACCAGCTTCCGTTGCACTCTCTAAATCTTTTTCAAGTGCAACAACTTGATCCTCTAACTCTGATTTAGCTTTCTGTGTATGATATATTTACAATAATTACACATTGTGATTGCCAATAATTATGATGATATAATAAAAATCATATAATTTACTTACGCATGCTAATTCTAAATCAGTTTTGAGTGACACGACCATTTCATTAGATCCAAAAGACTGATCCTCAATGGAATCCAACTATATATAATTTAGAAATAATGAAAAATTATCAATTTTTGTAAAGTAATCTCACGAAAAATTAATATTTTACCTTATATTTTGTAGACTTCAAAGATTCATCCAACACCGTACACTCCTTACTTGAAATTAATAATTCCTTTTCTAGTTTATTAATTTTTGCAATCAATTGCCCATCACGTCTAGTGTTCTAATACAGAAATAAGTTTACATGCAAATTATTGTTGAATGTACTTGATATCATAAAAACAAAATTCGTATTTGACATACTTCCATGTAATAATATCCAAGAGAAAAAAGCAACGTGGTAACTGCTGTTATAGCCACATAAGAGAGTGTCTCCCAGTAATATTGGCTATTTTCAATTCTATTCATTACTACTGTATCGTCGTTATCAAATAATGATTCTTCTGATTTTTCTATTTCTTCAGGAAGTTTTTCAGAATCATCATAATTATTACAAGTGTCATCAATATGACATGCGGAAGATGGTATTACTTCTGAAATATTATGAAATAATTCTTAATAATATAAAAATCAAACAAATGCATAAATATAAATGTTTACCTTGCTCTTCTTCCTCCTCTTCATTTACATCTTCCAGTTCGTTTTGTACACTTTGATAATCTATGTAATCTGTAGATGTTTCTGGAATAGATGATGAAGTTGTCAGTGTATCAGTGGGAATACTATTTTCCTGAGGAAGTGTAGTGACAGAATCTTCTGCAATAGGAACTTCTGTTGCTTCAGTTGCTGCTATTGGCACTGTAATATTTGATGAATTAATTAAAAATGTATATTATATTTATATACATGTAAATTAATCAGTTTCCAAAAATTGCTACTCACCATTCTCTTCAAATGAATCATCCTTAACATTCAATAAATTTCTATTAGCTGGAAATTCATTGAAGTTTGAATTTTCATTGATAGCTATGTCTGGGCTAGAGCCTTGTAATTCATTCCCTTCAAGGACGCCAAGTTGCCCATCATTTGTCGAAATGTTTACATCAACATTTAGAATATTATCAGGAGCGTTGTCAATGCTATTATTAAGTTCATTGGACGTATTATCAACACTACCAATTGCATTTTCCATAGCAGTATCAACGTGTACAATATCATTAATGTCAGTATTATTCAAAGTATTATTTAATAAAATTTCCTCGTTATTTAAATTTGTGTTTTCTTCAATTCGAGTTGATTCAGTAATTTGCTCTTGTACACTTTCATCAGTGCCGTAATCTGTGGGCACTTCAGTTGTCAGAGGCAAATCATCGAATAACGAGGAAACTGTATCAATAGCTTTAGTAAGTATGTCGGTCGTTGGATCGATTATTGAGGCACTGATTGTATCGATAATTATATGTTCACTTTTTTCGTCTACCGGAACTGATAATTCATTAGGCTGTATGATTTGATGAGTTTTCTCATCAATATTTTCTTTCGGCAATACGGATGAGGGATTTTCATTCATTATATTGTCTACTTGAGCGGCAGAATTTCCCGATGATATATCTACATTTAAATCATTAGATTCCGGATTGTTCACTTCAATTTTTTCCGATTGAAACATTTGTTGATTCTTCTTGTTATCTTCATGCGGTGCTTCTACATTCTCGCCAGTTACAAGTGGTTGAACTGTCTTTGTGGTCGTTGATTCAATTGCAATGGGGAGCGTGACGTTGTCGTTTGTTGTGGGTTGAGAAGCATTTTCGAAATCCGATGACTCTGCGGGCAATTCTTCGTTAGTGGTTTGTGGAACCATAGATTGCATTGATGGTTGATCATTTACTGCAGATGAAAGCACCGTTGTTTCAGCTGATGTATCTTTATTTGGAATTACCTCGTTGGACATTAAATTTGGATGGACAGTTAAAATTGGTTGTTCCATTACTGTATTATTTTGAAGGATTTCTGTTGCATAACTGTGATCGGGTTTTAATTCGTCTTTAGGTGGTAAATTAAATGTTGTTCCATCAATAACCTCAAACGAAGGTGAAACTTGATCTGCTATGGCATGTAATGAATTTTCAATCGTTGAATCTGCTGTTGGTTTTATCTCCTCTGTTTTTATTACATTGTCAATAATAGCAGATTTACCCACAGCAATTTCATCGTTTTTGTGAATGTCTGGATGTGTTTCGGGAACTTGTTGATTATACTCTAATGTAGGCACTACATATTCAAGATTTTTGTGATATACAGTTTTTTCTTTCAAAAGTGCCATTGGCGCATATCCTCGTTTGCCCGCAATCTAAAGAAGTTAAATTACTTTAAAAAATGCACAAGTCAAATTGGGCAAAAAAATTAAAATTAAACAAATTATCAAAGCACTACCTGAACACCCCAAAGGTCAGGTCGTGAACCCGCACTTTTGCTGAATATTTCCACATCATCGTTGACATTAAATGATAAAATATGAGGATCATTTGAGTAATATTTCGATACTGTTTTGGCTGAGGCTATTACATCTAGAAAAATTAAAGTACAAACAATTAATCAGAATTATTTTTGTTTTTAATGTGGGAATAAATTCACAAAACTTGTGGTGAAAATTTTTTTAAAAAAATTTTTTGATTGGTTATTTCATCGATGACAAACAGAATATGTATGTTGATTACTGATTAAAGTATGGCTTCAATTACCTGAGCAATTGGGGTCATAGCATAAACGTTTATCAGAGATAATAGATGTGCAAGACGATATCAGGCTCAATATCGTTGCAACAATAATGAAAAAATATTGCCCTGTAAACGAATTTCTTCCTGTCATATTTTTATTGTAACAGGAATCCACATTGTTCCACATCACTACAATTCACTCAGGTGATAGTGCCGCGACAGCAAACTCACTACACAACCATACACTACAAATCAATGTGAGTGGATACTATCTTGGAGAAAATCTTTCTAAATTCAATTTTGGCGCCATTATATTCTGCTACTGCGTGCGCCACTTGTGATGTATATATATCATCATCATTATTCATCAGTGATTATGTTTGGCAATCTATGTAGATCAATTAACTAATGGTCACTATCACACAATTTTTGAGTCAATTTGATTTTTAAGGTTAATAATGGATTCGAATTTTGAAGAATTATCGAATGATATAAGTATTATTCATCGTATGAAACAATTTTCTAAAGCAACAGATGATATTGAACAAATGATGGAATTAATTTCGGACCCAGCATTTTATGATTCTCTTGAAAATGCTGACAAAATTAAATATAATATGATGATGTCGTTTGCCCTTAATAGTTTATTTTGGATGTATTTAAGAGCTGAAGGTTTGTACAATATTTTAATACTTTATACTATTTATAACATTGTCTGTTTTAAATTATAAATTCATTTCAGGTGTGGATCCCACGAATCATTCGATTAAAGCAGAGAATAATCGTTTAAAACAGGCTATGGCTAGAGCACAAGAAATTAGAGATAGAAAAACTATAATGCCAAGGGTAAATAAAGATGCTGCTAAAAGATTTATTCGAAATAGTCTTTGGGTCCCAAATAATGAAAACGAAGAAACAAATAATACCGAAGAAAACTTGGAAGACGAAGGCAATTGGGAGATTCAGCATCCAGATCAAATTCCATCAACAAATAATGTATAGAAATATTTAATATATATTTATTTTAATAAAAACATTTTTTATATCGAAGCTTTATAATTTTTTGTAACAATTCCACGAATAAAATATAAATATTTTATTTATTTATTTTTGATTTTTTTATACTTTGTAATAATACGTGAGGGCTACAGTGTCGCCACCTGCAACTGTGAGCGATTATCAAAAACGCATGCGCCAAAATTGGCTTTTACACACATCACTTATGTAGTTGTATGTATTACATACATTTACAAATATATAAGCCTACAGCTGATTGCTGTTATACTGTGTGATTGTTGTGACATGAAGAAATGAATAATACTGCACATAGAGAGATAAAGGAGCAGTAGAAATATCTATCAGAGATAAGGGTGAGTTTTGATTAGTAATATTATTGTACATAAATTTGTTAATGAGAGATTAATTGATATTATTTTCAGATTCTTCATGAAATGGCCATGCTACACAAAAACGGATATTTGTTTCTTCAACGAAACATAATCTCTATAAAATTGTGTGACAAATTTTATTCCAATAATAAATTTTTATGTTACAATGGTAACTCAAAATCACAATCACGATCTTATCGAGATTTCTTTCATGCACAAAAACCTATATCGAAACTGAGAACTTTTTATATATTTTGTTTACCAGTAGCGTATATTGCTATAAATATGGACTGGGTGAGGTATGTATGTACAATTTTAATCTTTGATAAATCAACAAATATAAATTACACCACTGAAATTTCAGAATATGGAAACGAATGTTTCCAAAAGTGGATGCTGCAGAAATGTTGACAGAGTCCAGAGAAGAGATGACGAAAAAAAATTCAATGGAACATTCAGAATCTGTTGAGCCGAAAAAAAAGAAAAATAAGAAGCAGAAAATTGGATTTCGGGACAGAAAGGTTGATAATAATCCATCTGTATAAATTTGAAAATGTTTTTCTTTTTTTCAATAAAGCATAATTATGAATTACATTCATAGTTTACTGGTGCAATAAGATTGTTGATGCAATATGCAAGAATTTTTCTAGGTAATAGAGTACGAAAATAGGATGAGAGCATATTCAACACCCGATAAAATTTTTCGATATTTCGCGACAATCAAGATTTCGAGTTTGGAAGGTACCGAAATCTACATGACCCCCGATGATTTCTTGAGAGCCATAACTCCTGGCATGCAACAGCCTGATGGTAATTTTTTTTATGATCCACGTGCACCCACTGCGTATATTGCTATCGCGTGTATCAATAACAAGAATAATAATAATTCGGTTATATCTTACTTTGAATTGGTAATCCCAAACTCCGTTTGCTCTCCTCGTATTTATCTGAATGCTCTATAATACCCAAACTAATAATATAATTTTATGTAACTAATGAATCATTTATTTCATTAAAAAGTAAACCAAGTATGTTGTTACCTCTTTCCATTTAACATTATTCATTTAATTATCACTAACAATTTATTTGCATGTTTTATCAAATGGGCTTTCCTCTTGTCAACTTGAAGATAATTGAGTACGAAAATCGTATACGACATTATTCAACGCCAGACAAGGTGTTTCGATATTTCGCAACCCTCCAAGTTGTAGTCCACGATACCCATGAAGTATTTATGACGCCTGATGATTTTTTAAGATCAATGACACCAGGCGTCAAACAACCTGATGGTAATTTGTTCGTGTCTGTAATGTTATAGATATTGTTTTGGGCTTTTTATTTTGTAAATATTCCTGCATCTTTTATACACATAAATATACTTTTTTCGACATAAACCTTTACATAAGATTGAAAAAAATGTATGTTTTCAGGTCTTGGTTTAGATCAATACAAGAGAATCGACCCGAAAGTACGTTGAAAAATTATATGCACTTTATGAAAAATTTATACATCAAATATTATATTTTACCAAAATTATTTTTCCAGAACGTCCAGGCGAAATTAGAATTGGAATTGAATGAAGACAGTATTTTTTACAAATTGGGTAGCGCTGGACTCATTACATTCTCTGATTATATTTTTTTGCTGACTGTGCTTTCAAGTAATTAAAAATAAATTTTCACAAAATGATAGTAAATAATTTATGAACATATATGTATACTGAAAGCATTATTTTTTCTTAACTATTTAAGCTTCAAGACGGCATTTTGAAATCGCCTTTCGAATGTTTGACTTCAATGGTGATGGTGATGTTGACTCAGAGGAATTTGGTAAAGTCGCAACATTAATACGACAACAAACAAGCATTGGTAATCGGCATCGTGATCATGCCAATACAGGCAACACATTCAAGGGCGTTAATTCTGCATTAACAACATACTTCTTTGGACCTAATATGAAACAAAAATTAACAATTGAAAAATTCCTCGATTTTCAAGAACAATTACAGAAAGAAATATTAAATCTTGAGGTATGATATATTATTTTTAGTTTGTTGTTACGATATTCTATCAGTTGATAAATTTTTTATAGTTTGAACGTCGCAATCCCGATGTCAATGGTAATATTACGGAAATAGATTTTACGGAATTATTATTAGCATACGCTGGTTATCCTGAGAATAAAAAAGCAAAAATGTTAAAGCGAGTTAAAAAAGCTTTTAAAGATGCATCAAAAGGTGTCAGTAAAGAGGATTATTTAAGATTTTTTCATTTTTTAAACAATATCAATGATGTTGACACTGCATTAACTTTCTATCATATCGCTGGTGCTTCTATTGATCAAGCGACGTTGAAACACGTTGCCAAAACAGTGGCACACGTCGATTTGAGTGATCATGTTATACAAGTTGTGTATACAATTTTTGATGAAAATTGTAAGTAGTAAATATGTGAGAATAATTTAATGATCAAGAAAAAATATGTCCAATTACAGTTTTTTTTATAAAATTAAATTATTTCAGTGGATGGACAACTGAGTAATCGTGAATTTGTGGCAGTGATGAAGAACAGAGTACTGCGAGGATTAGAAAAACCGAAAGATACTGGCTTCGTAAAGCTACTGCAGTCCATGATAAAATGTGCCAAAAATAGTTACCTGTTTGATAAATAATTCTGTTTATTTTTTTATTTATGATTAGTCTTTAGGTGTCTATTCTATTGAAAAGAATTAATTAAGCGTTATTAATCGTAAAAATATCTTTATCATTATTGTTAATTGTATTCCACAAGATGTATATAAATAAACATAAATAATGATAATGGGAGTATTTCACTTCACAGATTGCTTTCGAAAAAGTAGCATGAGTAGTCAAGTGTGAAAAGTTAGAAAGCCATAGGAAATAATGAAAAGTAAAAGGTGTAGTTTCAATGTCATCGTGATGAATTGATTTATTCAGTAGAGAATAGTTATTGTATGAGACTACATCCAGTTATAACATTATCAAAAAATTATTTGCAATATTTCAATGCATATTTCTTTATGGCGATTGTTGATTTTCATTGTTTTAATCAATAGCATGAACTGCAAATCTCTGAAGAAGATGATCCTTGTGCGTTCTCAAAAAATGAATGATAAATTGTCACCGCAAAAAGAAGACATTACACAATTTCAAAATGCTCAATTTTTTCAGTAAGTGATATTATATTTATTTAGCGTTATTCTATTAATTCTCAGATGATTATTGATTATGTATGGCAGAGATATTTTTTCGGAGCATGTTTCACCATTAGAAATAATGTTCGGTCATGTTTGTGAAAATCCTAAAGAATGGGAGCAACGTTATGAACATAAAAACATGGAAAAAGGCATATATCAAGGCAAGGTGGGTACAAAATTTTCTTTTATATCTATTTGATAATAATTCTCTCATTTTGTATGATTTAGGTGAGGTGGGGTGATAAAAATGGCCATTATGGAGAACATTATTGGGATTTGAATCATTGATATGAAAATACAATAAAATTGACATTCAATATTCTGTCATTCAATTATTATTATTTTATTGTGTATAAAGTCATTAAGAAATTTTTTATCGTTATATGTACATTTATTTAAATTTGATTTGAAATTAAAAAAAATAAAAATATGAATAAAAACAACGAAAAATTAATGAATGAAACGGCCGAGAATATATCTTCTATTCAATTGAATGATTGCACAATTGGAAAAGAATTATCAATACAACTTTTAACTGGCAAGAAATTCAATATAAATAAATAAATTTTGTATCAATATAATATGTCATTACTATAAAATAAAAAAATATTAGGAAATGTGGATGAGAAGAGATATGTAAATCATGATACATATTGGACTAAGAAACTTGAACGTTTAGACAATGCTCACACATCTGAATATAATTTACATATTGATCAAGTAGAGAAAAGTATCGCTAATATATCACAATCTTTGAATATTAATAATGAAAAAAAAAATATAATTAATGGTGACAAGGTAAATTTTAAACATTTATTTAATAGAATATTTATGTTTTAAGATAATATTCACAGCTTACAGATTGTTTTAAAATGGCTAAAACTCATGAATATCTTGCATGCAATGATGAAGTAAAAAAATTCATTCAGCATATTGATAGATTCATGTATAAAGCTGTACGCCCTGATTCAGAAAGTGATTCACTATGGAAAAAGCGTACAACCTATACTGAACTGTTCAATCGTCGCGATTTTTGATGCATTGATTTTTTTTATACATTATTAAAATTTTCAAATAAATAAATATACATATATCTATATTTTGCAGCATGTATCAAAATGAAAACCAGTTTGTTATGAGCATGATGGTTCAATGGTAGAATGCTCGCACAGCTTGTCGAGTTCAGTGGTGAACTTTTTTGTGCTTTTATTTTTGGCAGCCGCGTACATCATTCCTATTATGAAAGCTTTACGTTGTGGTAAAAAAATAATACTATCTCGTACAGAATTTCTTTCTTAATTATTACTGCTGTTCCACTTCCTTTTGACTGCCTGTTGTGTCGGTTCTAACTATGTCATATCCTGTTATTTTTGGTTTGTGACTAGATTTGAGTTTAGTTTCTGAGATTAACACTTTATCGATGTTTTCGTTGTGTATAAAATATTCTAGTTCTATCCTTTTAGGAATGTGGATGAGGGAGTCCACATTGATAGCAGTAATGCACATGTGGTTAGTAGGAGGAAGGTGTTAGCTGCTGGCTTGAGGTCTTCGTTCTTGGTGTCCTATCCATTAAACTGATATTATTCGTGTTGTGTTTCGGAAAAGTGTAGAATGTTTTGTTATATGTTTTTAATAGTCAAACCACTATTCAAAGCATTTGAATCTTGTGTTTTTTCGATATCTAGCGGTAAACAAGTATTTTGAATAAGGTAACGTAGGGCTGGCAAAATAAAATGAAAAAGTTAGTCCATTTTTATCAAGTTTATTTGTTGTTTTTGCTCTTTTCAACAAAGCAAGTTTGTTTAATTGAAAACTTATTTATTCACTCTGAATCCCATAAAATTTCGAATAAGCTGTCTATTTTACAGTTGTTGTTGTGTAGTTGCTTTTCTATAGTTGCTAATCGGTTGTCGATATTTAACAACCCTTGTTTAAACATATCGACCCATGGGGGTAGATCGTTCGATTTCTGTTGGTGATTCGATTTGTTTATTTTCATGTTGTTTGGTGTGTTTGGTGCGCTTGGGGTGTTTTTGAATGTTCTCGATCTGATAGCAGAATACGAGATACCTGAGCTGACCTTACGTTGGATTTTGTTGCTTATTGTGGCTTTTTTTACCTCATTAACTAATTTGGTCACGAATTTTATATATAGGCATCCTCTGTAGCTTGCAGGGTGACCTTCTTTTCCGCAGTTAGCACACTTCAATTGGTTGACGTCTGTCTTTCTTGTGATGGTGCATTTGCCTGGTTCATGATTGAGGCTGCATTTTACGCATCTAAATTTCAAGTGGCAGTTCGAACTGGCGTGGCCCAGACGTTGGCAGTTCTTACACTGGAATATTATGTTTTTTTTAAGGTGCTCCCATCTTACCGCCTGGTGATAGATATATTTAGTTCTTGTAAGTTCCGATATGTGACTATCTTCTGAAATTTGTACTAGGAAATGGTATTGTGCATTGTTGACTTTAATGAACTTTATTTTGGTTACTCTGGTGATTGTGACGTTATTGAAATTTTTGTATTTTAATTCTTTCAGGATTTCCTCTTCTGAAAAGTCACCGATTAGTCCCTTTAGTACGATGGATTTTATTTTTGCGCTTTTAGGTGTGTAAGTGTAGAATTCTTGTAGTTCTTCCTTGAGCGCTTTTATGATTTTGTTGTAGCTATCGATAGTGTTAGTTTGTATGCCGATAACATTATCTAGACCACTTACTTGTCTTAGTATAATGCCTTCTTTGCTCAGTTGGTGTCTATTGATCATGCTAATCGTTGATTTAATGGTACTATTCTGCACAGTGATGGGTGGTGGTTTTTGAGCCGTTCTTCTATTTGTTATTTGGTTCTTTTGTTTTCTTGCTAGTTTGGTAGCCTCATCTTCTTTGAGTTTTTTTTCTAATAGTAGTTTGTAACTCCGATCAAATTGAATGGTGCTCATGATTGTTGGTTTTGGATTTACCTTTGGCGTTGTTGCGTTTGATTTCTGAGGTGTCGTTCTCCGGCTGCTGATTGTAGGTTATGTTCTCTAAACACTTTGCACTTTTTTTTGCAAAGATTAAATGATTAATTTTGTGTTCATGAATGCTTTGGTTGCAATTTTAAAGCCAACTTTAATCCAGATTTGGGTAGATAGCTCTTTGATTTCTAAATAACCTTATGCGCGGGCCTGGAACGGAACTCGGAAAGATCGCGGAAGTGAATCATAATGAAAAAGCGTACATAACCTATAAGCTATGTGCAGGGGGCGGAGCTAGAGTTAAAATGCATGATAGCGCTTGTGGTGAGTATCATTGGCACTAGTTGGTTTCCAATTTTCCGTACATGTGAGTAGAGTGTTTATAAAAGCAGAAAAATTAATAATTTCATAAAGTTAGTGATTTATGAAATAAACATGAGTAAAACTAAGCAGTCAGAAAATTTTTGTTGTGTTCCTTGACTGTTGTATTGATTGGACACTTGACTAAAATATAGTTTTATAGATTTCCCGCGCGAGGTTATAACACGAAACAAGAACAAAAGTGGAAGGGATCAAGTGTTTGATATATAGTCAAATCCGGTCCGTAATATAGCCGACATTGATTAAGGTTATGTTGTCAATAAAAAACTTCAATTATTTGTTGGTTATACGCTTTATTTGAAAAAAAAAAAAAAATATTTGACATGAATAACTTTAATCTACCTTTCATTTCAAACTGTTTATACTACTAACACACAGCTACATAAATAGAAAATTAATAATTATATAAATTTACTGCAAAACACAATAATAAATCGAGAGGACAATGGTATTTTATTTGCCGTTAGCGGCGCTAGTAGGTTTCGTACACATAACCTATTCAATCGTTGTGATTTTTGATGGATTGATATTTTTTATGCAGTATTAAAATTTGTAAATAAATAAATATACATATTTGTATTTGTTTAAATAAATAAACATATATATATCTATATTTTGCAGAATTTATTAAAATACAAATTAACCTTCTATAAGCATCGGTGGTTCAATGGTAGAATGCTCGCCTGCCACGCGGGCGATCCGGGTTCGATTCCCGGCCGATGCAGGATTTCTTTTGTTCCAAATATTATTTTTTATTAAATGAATTAATAATATAAAATAATTCATATATCTTTATATACTCAAAATATATAGATTGCAATTTATTCAACCGTTCTAGAGTGCTTTAGAAGCATAAGCATGTTATAGATTGTAAATAATATTTATGGTTGAATTTGTAAATAAGACAAAGACAATGATATACAGTAAGCACCTTTTACGGTTACGGTAAGATAGAACTGATGCTGCTGCCAGAAGAGTCAAGACACACTCTTATTATCATATATATCCCTGAAGCATTTTGAGCAGCGGATAGACTTTGTGTTTTATGAGTCGTATTTTCTTAGTATAATTGGACCTCGTCTCTCGCACGCCTTTTACCTGAGGAGAGCAAAAGTCACTTGACATTGACAGCATCGAGTCTGCAGAAATGATGGAGATGAGAGTAGAAACTACATGAGTAAAGCAGCCTGAACTGGTCATTGCGTGTTCAGTGCAATTTTATTTATTATCCCATAGGTTATTCATAATTATGAACAACATGAATCTGTAAGTGCAGTATACGAAGAAAAGGGCATTGTACATCTTTGAAAAGGCATCGCATGCTTGATCAGACAGCAAAACCCCTTCCATTTTTTGTAGCACACTACTCCTACCATACGATCCACCAAGAAATTTGTAGTGGGATCGAGAAAAGAGTCTCGGACGAACTAGCGATCTTGAGTTTGTGCGTAAGTAAGTCAACATCAGACTGAGGATTCAGCAGTTGCGAATGTGAGTTGATGCAGAGAAGAACTTACAAGAAATAAGTTATGAAATTTCAAGCGATAAATCGACGATGTTATATCAATAGTCTTTGTAAAATGATTGGTATTGTTTTACAAAATTTTTTTTATAGACCAGTGCCATTACGATTTGATCGTTCAGTATTATAATTTAAATAAATATATGCAATATGTGGTGGCGACTATTAATTATAGTTTTAGTGCAAAGAATTTCATGCATTTATGGTGCATGTGAGCCAATAAAAATTGAGATGTGCCGAGGTTTAGGCTACAATGTTACTGCTATGCCGAATTTCGTAGGTCATGAAATCCAAAGCGATGCAGAATTTACTCTCCAAACATTCAGTCCATTAATTCAGTATGGATGCAGGTAAGAATATCAATACTTTGAATTAATTCATGAATCAATTATCGCTAATTGAAACACAATATTGAAAAAAATATTTATAGTGCACAGCTTCATCTATTTCTGTGTTCTGTCTATGCACCGATGTGTACGGAAAAGGTGTCATCACCTATTGGACCCTGTCGTGGCCTCTGTGAACAAGTACGCGCTCGTTGTTCACCTATTCTTCAAGGTTTTGGTTTCCCATGGCCAACTGCATTGAATTGTTCAAAATTTCCGCCCAAAAACAATCATCAGCACATGTGCATGGAAGGTCCTGGCGAGCCTGGCCCAATTAATTCTGTCCAAGTAATTACCACATCAAAAATCTTATAGATATAAATATGTAGTTCATATTATTTGTAAAAATAATAATCAATTATTATAATTATATTTCCAGACTGTTGGTACTGGCAATGGACCGTGGAGTTGTTCTGAATATGCAAATGCTGGCAAATATATATTTTTAAATCGTTCAGGTAAATGCGCTGCAATTTGTGACGCTGATATTTTATGGAGTCATCGGGAAAAACGTTTGGTTGATGCATGGATGGCTGTATTTGTGACAATTTGCTTAGTTTCCTTTGTTGCTGGTATCCTGACTCTTTTAAAAGCCAAGAAACATCGTGGGAGTATGAGTACAGGCGGTAAAATAATTTTTCATTAACTATGAAGAAATCCCCAAGAATCATTATTATATATACACATACATGTATATCTATAATTTCAGAAAGTGCATTAGCATATTTAGTAATGTGTCATGCGGCTGTGGGAATGGGGTACATAGTTCGTTTAGCTGCTGGAAGACTGGCCGTTACTTGTACTCCAGTAATTTCACTTAATCCTCAAGATCAGGTGGTTATTGTTCAACAACCGGGCCATCAATCTCAAACGCATCAGGAACAGCTTCAACTTCATCATGATTATCAGCATCATCAGGAACAACATTTGCATCAGCACCCGCAGCAGCTACAGCACTATTATCTTACACACGATGGACTGACAAATCCATACTGTACCATTGTCTTTCTATTATTGTACTATTTCGGTAGTGCTGCCAGTGTATGGTAAGTCCTCAACAATATAGTATACAAAAAAATTTTTAATGAAAAAAAAAAAAAGAAAAATAAGAATTGGTAATAATGGTGAGCTGAGTAATCATAATATATACTTGTGTGTATATCCGTAACGAATAATAACTTGCACCTCGTATTGCTAACAAGACTTTAACGCCCCATCTTATCCAATTTCATTCCACGCCATCCGAACCGTGCATGCAACAAACACTTTTACACACTCATACATATACAGCTGGGCCTACTTATCTTCTTGGTGGATGTATATAACGAAGGACTCACGAAGAAACCTGCTCCTGTTGTGTGTGTTTGGTATATAGGAATGAAACGATTATCGATATAGAGAAGAATGCACGATTGGGGAAGAGTGAAAAAAATCAAGTTAACACAAGCTAAATGCATACAATTGAACAATGAATAGAACAATGGAAGAGGAGTGGGCTAAAGGGTGACCTCATGTACATATATGTATGTATATGGGGCCCGTAGTCGTGGCTCGCGGTATCCACGGGGCGCGATTTTCAATGGCGTAGTTAAAGGGAGCACAGAGATATTCATAAAATATTTGCATAGCTTTGACAATAATAAGCAAATATTAAATTAATTTTTCATTTATTTTGATGACGATTGGTTTATACGTTGAGTTATGTGTAGTCGGATATAAATGGTAAATTGCATTCTTGTTGAAAAATTGATTTTATAATTATTTTTATTGAATTTATTGATTTTTTATTTAACTCCTACGCCAATGCTACAGATTGCGATCTTCGTGCGGGTTCTCGCATAACGTGAACGTTGGGATTCGACCAGTTTCAGGTTTCTTATTTTTCCTTTTTTGCATTCGCTTCTCGAATACGCTTCATCGTCTGCTCAAGCACCTTCCAAGAAAAATGAATACACGAATAAATACGTGCAGCCCAATATGTAAAAATGCAATTTTAGTTATGTCTTGTTATTCAATTTTGGCTATACAAATTTGCATATTATTTATGAGTTTTTATCAGACAGTAAAAAAACTTGTAGTATCCGAGAGAATGAGGTGCAATGAGGGAATTGAAAAAGAAAAAAAAAATGGGTGTGGGTGAGACAGGGGGATATGACGGCTCGCTAACTAACAAAACAAACACGAAGCCTGTGAGATGACCCTTCTCATCTCATCTCACTGATTATATACCCCGAAGAAATAGTATTATGGTGGGAGGCTTGCGAGTATGGATGATGAAGGCACTGATGGATCCTCTGGCATTTTAAAACGCCCACTTAAACAAGAACATGTATAACTTATATGATAACAATTTTGCTATGTATATAAATTTATGCATTATGAACACACGTGATATAACTGAGCAATTTTTTTGATTATGTTTACAGGTGGGTGGTACTATGTACCTGGTGGTGCATAGCCGCAAGAAAATGGAATCGCTCGACGGGTTGTAACTTCAGCAAAAATAATGATGATGGTTTTGGTTCTCAATACTGTTTCTCAATCTTGGGAGCAATTGCAGCTTGGGCATTTCCTGCTGTTCATACCGTAATTGTTCTTATCACTCGTGATGTAGATGCCGATGAACTTATGGGTAAAATATTTACTTCGTCTTGTACAACAGTTGAGTGCAATTTTTATTTCAAATATTATTATTATTTTGCAGGTAATTGCTTTGTTGGACAGCAAAATACAAGATCGTTACTTCTATTGGTATTGACACCTCAGTGCGTGTATTTATTTACAGGAATGATTTTTTTAATATCTGGTATCATTCCATTTTTGAGACAATCTCGACAATTGACAACAACTTTGAGTCCAATTTTGAATACTATACATCCATTGGTGACTCGACGGGAAGCAACGTCATTTGCAAAATTACATAAAAAACAAAAAATCATACTCATTCGTTTTGGTGTGTTTGCTTGTTTTTATGCTATGGCAATGATATGCATTACAAGCGTGACATTTTATGAATGGTGGGGTAGAGATAGTTGGTTAAAAGCTCGCGAGCCGTCCAGCATACCACGAATTCCATCACGTCCACAATTTTATTTATTCATTCTCAAACTTGTTGTATTTCTTAGCGCTGGCGCAACAGCTGCTGGATGGATTTGGCTTCCAAATCTTATTCGAATATGGAAAAAAATGCCACTACCTTATAACAATAAAGAATCTGGCAATCATAAATATCATCCGCATGCTTTGCTACCAGTAATACATTCATGCCAAACAAGTACGTCAGTTAGACCCGTGACATTTTGTCAAATTCATCATCATCATCATCTGAGTGGCGATTTAACGGGATCAAGTTCAATAGCCGAACAGCAACATTACTCGATGGTTAGTGGTACAGAAAATTCACCTCGAAGAAGTCACAAAAGTCGCAGAAAATCCGCAAGAAAATATCGCAGTGGTAGCGAAACTCAAGTTTAATAACTTGTGCGCGATAAATATAATCTATTCTTCAAATATTAATTCAAATTGTATATAACGGTTCGTTTTTCATGTTCCACATTTCACATTCATTCTTTATCGTTAATTGTTGATATTAAAGTATTTTAAGTATTTTTAATGACAAATTAAATGTATTATATTAGAGTATTTATGTATTTGTGATATCATCGATATAAATCAAAATTATAAGTTAAATAAATAATTAATAAACTCACTTTTTTTTTATAATATGTACCATATGTTCCATTTATGCACTTTTCAGCGTTTCAATTTTTGCTCCTCCGTCAGCTCAGTAATACAGATAATTCTAGCTTTGGTTTCACCGGGTATTAATTCCAATTTCAGCAATGCATCCATTCGAGTTAGTACAGTTTCAGTATTACGAAGCGTCTGAAATAAGATAATTTTCGAATAATTTACAATCATTTTTATATTTTATATTCTTTATATTATTGTTAATATATTCTTACTAGTCGCAGTTCTTCTTTTATTTGTGGATTTGTTTTTTGTAGTTTTCTTTTTTGGGAAAATTCACTGAAGGTGAATCCTATTAATTTTTCCAAAACCTAAAATAATCAACCATTTAATATACATTATATTTTCTAGAAAAATATATAATTTTAAATACATTCATATGCATACCTCAGGAGAAAAAGTTACGTCAATAAAATCCATTCCATCAGTCATAGATCCTTCTAAATACCAATTATTATCTTTTTTTATTAATTTTTGTAATGAATTCGGTGTTGCCCTAATAGTCTTATAAATTATTTCGCTAGTAGGCATAATTTTCTTCACATTACTGATTGGATCATATGCACGATTTGATGATGATGATGACTGCTTATTTTTTGGATCAGTTTTTTTCATAAAATCAGTTATTTTAGTATTATTTGCTTGAGATTTTAACGTTTGCTGCTTGGTGGAAATTTTTGATGGGGGTGCACTTGGAGGTGGTTGTAACTTTAATGGGCTCTTGATGAATGTCTGAATTTTTGAAGTTGTAACACTTGAAGATTCAGTATTATGTATCTTATTGGTGATTTGTGGTTTGGCGGTGGGTTTATGAATTATTAATTTCGATGGGTTATTAACCGGAGTTTTCATATTTTGTGGTTTTGAGGGATTCACATTTTGACGTAGCGAATAATTATCATATTCTGTTAAATTATTCATCTCAAATTCGCAGAACTCTGAATCACTCTTGAATTCCTGAAGCAATTGATTTGAATCAAGAGGTTCTTCTGAATCCGCTGCTATTACATCCAAATTATTTTCATCTACCATTTTAATCCATTCATCATCTGCGTCATCAACAACTTCATCTAAATTTTCTGTTGTTTGCTTGAAACAAACTGGTAGTTCATTGAGCATAACACTATTTTCTTTTTTTATCGGAACCATCGGAACTGTATTTGATATATTTTTAGAAAATTCCGTTGCAGATAAATTTGACATTGTATTATTGAGTTTTTCAATGTTTGCTACTGCGTCGAAATCCACGTCCATATTATCATCAGATAAATCTTGTGAATCATCATCACCATTTATAATATATGTACAGGGGTCTGGATTTTCAGGAAGATTAAGAGCTCGAGCCAATACATTTTCCGTTGCATTTTCAATCAAAAGACTCTCTATTTCTCCTCCAATCATACGTATATTTTTTTCTTCTAAGAGAATAACACCACGTCTACAAACTACTGGTCCTTTGATCATAATTTTATAACCTGAAACTACTTTTTTAAGTGATGGAATCGGCTTATATTCCATTGCGATAATATCTTGTATTCCATCTGAAAGATATAAATTCAACATTCTTCGGGTTTTTGGGATTGGCTGTTGACTTTTTTCAGCATCAGTTACTTCAATATTTTCGTTAGAGACATTGCGAATTTTTTCAAGTTGTTTATACTTTGACGTTGATATATCATATGCTTTCTCAATCTGTAACATGTAGTTTCCTGGGAGTGTTAATAATTTTTGTTGCTGAATATTTTTTGGTAAATAGCCTCGTTCATTATTTATTTCACGTAAATCACTCAATAACCATTGGTGTATAATCAACGAAAGAATATCAGCTTCATCCGCCTATAATCATCAAATAAGATTAATAACATTAGAATAATTCGTCTTATATTCATAAATAACTATAAATTAACAATCAAGAATTTTTTGCACTCACATCGGGATGCTCAGATAAAAAATAATCCAAACAATCTCTTAACCAAGAATCATTCATGAAATAATATTGTGCTGATAGTTGTTTCTTGATACTTTCGAAAGTTTTAGCCATTTTTAAACTAAAACTTTTATTCAATATATTGCTGCAATATTCGATTACAAATCATGAAAATTTCAAAATTAATCTACAAGATATAAAATCTTTTTTCATAACATTATCGAAATATTCTTGCGCAATTATTATTTTTCTACACACAAACAACGTTCACAAGTTTGGTTATGTTTGACCGACAGATACGCGCATGTGCAACATTTTAAAAAAATTATTAGGGCTTATAAGTTAATAATAATAAAAGCCGAAATAGTAAATATGAAAATATAATTAAAAGTTACAACATGAGAAAACAGATTACGTTACGTTAAAAATAACGGAATATATATTTTAAATAATTTTTTGTTGATACAATTTTACAAAAAATTACATAAGTTTAGTTCAATTAAATAATAATAATAGTAATTGAATGGCAACAAATATTTTAGTAAATAGCATATTTCCAGTAAATAATATGAGTGATATCTGTCATACTTTATTAATTGATATTCAGATATATTAAAATGGTATATGCCAAATTTATTCTTATATTGGCAACGTAGTAATAATAATAAAATTAATAATAGAAAGAGAATATCATAAAATTTGTTATTGTGAATAAAAATATCGTAGTGGCAATCAATGAACATAATTTTAAAAAGGTATTTTTACGCATGAACAATTTTATAATTGTATAACGTTAAATACTTTTTATTTGTAATAACGGTATATTTATTATAGACTTGAAGCAAAATTTTTCAATATTGGTTCTTGTTTTTTCATTTCATCAATATCTCTCAATTTGCAGTGTTGATTTGACAATTTATTATTACTATAGAGACACTGTACTATAATTAGTATATTACCATTGTTATTAATAGAAATTATTTGGTGATTAATATGTCATGGATTTGTCGTAGTACAATTACAGTCAATTATATTTCATGGAATTTTGAATTTTGTTTTTCAAACATTTTTTAATTCTTTTACAATATTTCTCATCTATTAAACACATTTGTGCAAATTGGAGATGAATAAAATTCGGAGATTTTTATTTATTCAAAAATCTTATCGATGAGAATTATAGTTGCAAATTAAAATAATATTTAATTTGAACACAGTATGTATGAAGGAATAGATTTACATCATCACTAGCCACTCACATATGAATATTTATTTGTAAAATCATATGCTTGAAATGTATGAGTAATTTGGTTCTTTATACTATCGATGGTCATTAATCTCTTTATACGTATGTATATTACATTAATTACTATAATATTAGTACATTGTTAAATAGTTGAAAAATATAAATCATTAAAAAAAAAACGATAATTAAAATATTGTAAAGCAATAAAACAGTGTAGAATATTACATGAGTGGACAATTAAAAACAACGGAAAAATTTTTATAATATTGTATATGAAGATTAATACTGAACGGATTTGGTTGCTGTTATTTACAGCGTTTATATGTGCATTGTAATTAGAAGACTTCATAAACAACAGTTATAATTAACTTTTTTTTTTGTTCATTAATTTGTATTTTGTTAACGATGTTAATAAATAACCAAGTGACAATTGTATAACTAGATATTTTTTTAAATTGTTGCGCTATAAAATCAAAAACTTATTGGTTTGTGCGAATATGGTTGTCAATGTATGAATTAATAAATTCTAGTTATGGTTAAACATTAATTTTTTTTGTTATCTATATTGCTGAATTATTATTATGTATATAGTGATTAAAATTCTGCGGTTTATACTATAGTGATGCATATTGAATGTATCTTGACATAATCAAAATTTTTAGTTATTTTTCATTAAAATTTTTTTGTGCGCAAAATTTCATTCTGAGTTTGATTGTAGCACATTCGCGAATCCATAAACATTATATCCAATGATTATTCACTTGATATATTTTTATTACCTAATTTTACATATATGTTCTTTGTTATTAAAAACAAAATGCTGAGACGATTTCAAATGAATAAGATTTTTCATTCAACGAATTTTTATAGTAAAATATTTTTTTATATCATTTCGGTTAGAATTTCATTGTTGATAACTTAATTGTCCATTTTTAAAACTATCTTCCAAATATAATTCAAATAAAAATTAATTGTACTCAAAAAATTAGTTCAATTCTATCAGGATTACAATGCATTAGAATCTTAATTTAACACTACAACATCGGATAATCGATGTTTATGAAACGATATTTAATTTGCTTGCAGCATTTTTTTTTTGCCAATAATTTAAATCACAAATTTGGCACTCAATTATGATATAGTCACTTAGTTTTGTGACAATTACTATAATTTATCAATTTCGAGCCAATACATTGACACGAAACCATTGATACTTATTATCCTCTGAGTCTTATAAGTCTCAATTATATTTTGGCATTT
This sequence comes from Microctonus hyperodae, assembly GCA_030347285.1. Classification (NCBI taxonomy): domain Eukaryota; kingdom Metazoa; phylum Arthropoda; class Insecta; order Hymenoptera; family Braconidae; genus Microctonus; species Microctonus hyperodae. The sequence goes on from JAQQBR010000002.1 coordinate 10,536,964, forward strand.
TTCTCATTTTATTTTCAATTATTGGTATTTTTATGAATAATAATAATTTTTCTTGACGATTTTTAATGAATTTGGCAGTCAATATGATGACAATTTGTTCCATGTGTATACAATTATCAAGTTATCAGGTTGATGGAATCAGAGAAATATAGTGTAAATAAGATAAAGATAGAAATATAGTGCGCCGTAAAAACCGTGGCCGATTTAATCGTCATCGGATGATTCGGTGGAACTTTCTGGCATTGAGCTAAACCAATTACCTCGACCACTAGTGCTTCTAGTAAATTGACAAATGTAAATATATATATTTTTATAAATTGATAAAACTATAAATAAATCAATGACAGCTTACCTTGTACGCTGACGAGTATTTGTTGGAAGTGTCAATGAAGTGCGATAATACTGTGGTGGAATACTTGTGGCAGTTTCTTCTGGCCTTCTGTGTAATGTCATCGTTTCATGCGGTGAAGTAACTAATTCATCCTCATTGTCCAAGTAATAGCGAGAACCAGTAGCACTTTTGCAATTTTCACACTCACTTCTATAGTCGTCCGCATCGTCATGCAATGTTGGAAGAGCTTGCATACTGCACGTACATGTAACAGAATCGAAGCTGCCATCTTGATTAACTCTAGGTGTCGGTGCTGTCAATGGAACCTATCAAATAAAAATAATTGATCATGTATTACAAGTAATTCAAAAATTTAATATATTGACGGGTTCTTTTTTTCCAGTATTGAAACTTACAGTTTCATCATTATTTGTAGCAGCATTGCTGCTATCAACTGCCTCGACTTGAGGTTGAGTATTTGTATGTCGTGATTGAGTTGATGGTGGCTGATAATCGTAAGCTCCGGCAGTCTGTACTGCAGTTTCGTTACTAGTCGCAGTTGATGATGCGTATCGCGGAGAATGTTCAGGTGATTTGAATTCATTCGGCATAGGATTAATAAGAGGCGCGACAGATTGATGTGCCACTAAATCTCGTCGCAATCTTAAATTATTACTGGTTGCCAATGTACGCGGTATTGTACGATGCGTAGATATACTACTAGCATTGGGTAAAGTTGCTGAAATTGTGAAAGCACTACCTTGTCGTGGAAGTGTAATATGACGACGGTTGTCTGGATAATTATCTGAATGAGTACTACTATGAACACTGGAATGCTCTGGTGTCGGATTATTTGTTATTGATGCCGAAACCGGTGTAGTATTCTCATAAATATTTGTTCCCACATTGAAATTCATTATTGACGAACCGGTGTAAAATCCGGTGGACGCATTTTCATCTGTGTGATTCAATTGCTGATGACACGTTGACGTGTGTGAACTGGCAGAATTGAGTGGTCGTGTAGCGCTTGAAATTGAAGATGATGGACTTGCAACATTGTAATTTGGGGCTGTTGGTGAATTAGGTTGTAAGTTATTCTGGGCAGTAGGCATCAATGCCATATTTGAATGACTTGTGTGAGATGTTAAATATGAATTTGGGAAGTTCAGTGGCGATAATGCGTGCGGACTTATTGTCAATAAGGCTTGCTCCGCACGAGCTGCTGCAACTGCTTCTTCATACGGTGGTGGAGCTTCACCTCGGGGGAAATAATTTCCAGGTGGTTTCCACAATGGATATCCACCACTGCATGCCATGTCATCCAATTGTACCCCGTGCGGTAATCCACCACGCTCTAAATATCCCATGCTTCCCAAAGCCCGTTGTTCTTCCGCCAATTGACGACTCTGTCTTCCTGCTACGCAAACTGTTAAATTCAGAAATATAGAATAAATATTTTAGCGGGAATGATTTTTATATATGATGATGAATTTTTACCTCGAATTTTTCTCTGTCGTAATCGGTGTATAAGAAAAAAGAGAAGACTCAGGGAAAGAATGGCGGTGATACAACTGGCAACTAATTTCAATCCTAGATCATAAGTGGCACTAGATTCTCCAGAATTACCTTCTATCCCATCTGCTTTATCATTCGTCACAGAGGATAAAGTGTCGTCCAAGCATATAAATTCACAGCATGGTGTACCAATTCTGAATGACTTGCAATCTTGTTTTGGTACTGATTTCTAGAATAGAATGATAAGATAGTATTATCAATGTTATTGAATTTCATATTACAATATTGAATATTCAACAATAAATACCTGTGATAATCTACATATGACTGCTTTGCACCATTTAGGATTACCATTGTCGCAAACACAAAGAGTACAAGGCTCAGGAATATAATAATATCCACTACCGAATGTGTGTCCTTGCAAGTCTTTGCATACTCCCCCTCCTCCTTCAACTCGACCTCATAAAATAAAATATTAAAGAATTAATAAATCAAATTATTGTAGTTGAAATAATCTATGAAATAATACATAAGAATAGAAAAAAAAAAAGAATAAATATGTAGATATAATTGTGAAATAAATATTCACCATTGAGATGCAAACTAAATGTAAGGACTGCATAACCAAAGAGGTCACCGCTTCTATATCTCATTCTCGGTTCGTTATCTCATCATAAAATCCCCGCTTTGTTTGGCTCTGCACTTGGACTCGTTTTCTTTTCGTTTTTACTTAATATCATTTCATCAATGACACATTGTAACTATTAACTGTTGAGATCGCGCGGGCGCGATCAACGATTTCACATTCATCCACCTTTCAACATAATATGTAATTATCATGGATATTTATCATGTATGATAAAAATATATTTCTGTTTGTTAATTCCAATGTTAAAATAAAAAATTCAAAATAACAATCAACCACTGTTTCCAACTAGCAAACTGTATTTTGTGTCACCTCAATAAGTATCACGTCTTCGAAAATGTATGACAATGTGTGATCGATTTATAAACGAGGCGCACACGCCAAACAACATCGAATGAGACAAGTGACAAGTCTCAGCTCGAAACGTTACTTTCTCTCTCTCTCGTCCCTTTTCTCTATCCCTTTTTCATCTCCCTTAAACTACTTGTATTACCGATATTTTCTCTCTCTCTCCTATATTTCTGTCTCTCTCCCCATATCTCTCGACGACAACGACGATTCGTATGACGTAATGGGCAAATGCCTGTAGCGCACGCATATATATATGTATATATTAATACGTATGTGCGCACGCATTTTTTTTACTGCTGTGTACACGCGGGAGATTCGAATGTATATTACCGTCAATAGTGAATGTAGGCCCAGGTTATTGGGTTATCGTGGAGAAATGCTTTTACCGACGATATAAAAAAATTTAATTATCGTAAAATATATATGAATATAATATGATGAAGGTAGAAATTTAAAATAATCTGATAATCTTGTGTTTCTTTTTTTCGATCGTATAGTGGCTTCGTTCAAGTAGTCGTGAGTTTATATTTTAATCGCGTGGATGAATTGTTAACAGTTATAAAGATAAATTATTGTATTTCTTCCCGGTTATAATAATGGCCGATGTAAATAAAATTGATAATTTACAAAAAGCAAGTTTGATTAATAATGAAATTAAAAAAGGTGAATCGGATGAAAAATCAATAAAATCACGTACCAAAAGTAATAATCCTTCATTGTATGATAAAAAAAGTAGTACTATTAGTAGTGATAAAAAAATAGTAAATACTAGAAAAGAAGAGATTTGTCGTGAAAAATTATACGCACGAGAAGCAGCGAAAGCACCAAAAACCATTCGAGTTCCTGTTTGTACAAAAACATGTACTCCAACAAAACGAAATTATATTCCTCGAAATTGTATGACAAAAGAAGAATGGATGACACTTTTATCGAAGCCAAAGTATATACATGAATAATTAAAATTTCATATTGATTTATGTGACTTTCAATAACTGATAATTAGAGTTTCAATCATCTAGTCAAAAATGTTCACCACATTTCCATGGATTTAAGGAAAAGATTTTGAAAGCAATGCCGACGAGGATAAATGAACTTGCTCAACCACCAAGACAACGTATGATTGCAACTTTGCAGGATCGTGGGACAATATTACCAGCACCACTTGTCGATCGTTTGATTACTGTCCTGGAGGCGGAATCGTGTCTTACACCAGAGTAATTTACAATGAATTTCAAATGTGTAAAAAAGTATTTCGCATTATTTTTATCAACTGATATACTTATTTATGTTATTATTTATCTGTTATAGACAAGCTGAAAAATTATTTCGTGCTAAACGGAAGAAAAAGAAACGTAAGGGAAAAAGAAAGAAGTCAGAAAAAAAATCAGAACAGCCAATACCAACTAATCAGCAGTTTCAATATGATAAGGATGCAGCAATTTGTCAATATCTTATGGCTGAAAGCTTTATAAAAAGTATTCTCCAATGGGAATGTACAATTCCGAAAGAGGATTTTCAAGATATTGCCGAAGTTGTCTTTAGTCGCGTGAAACAACTATTCAATCGCAATGCTGTGGATAATGATGAACGAGGAAGTCAACAAATGCGTCTTTTGGCTGATATTATTGCAGCTTGGATAGCTGGAATACTTTTTGAAGTCGCTCAATTGAAAGAAGATGAATTGAAAAAAGAGTGTGAAGAAAGAAAAAAGACATTGGACGAAAATATTGAAGATGATGATGATAGTATAATTGATATGCAAATAATCAGTGATGATGATTCAACAAAACGAGATGACGATGACGATGTTGTAGACGATGACGTTGACAATTTTGTGGATGATGTCGATGACGATATTGAAGACGATGTCGATGATGAGAATGATGAAGATGACGACGACGATGATGATGAGGATGATGATAGTGAAGCTGACGATGATGATAGTGATGACGAAAATAGTGATAATAATTATGGTGTTACTGATGATGATGATGATGATAATAATGAAGATGGAGATGGTGATCATGGTATTGTCGTCGATGACGTCGAAGATAAAAAAGATGAAGATGAATTTCATGAGGTAGAAAATGAAGAAAACAACGATGAACAAATTGATGGAAAAGAAACATTGCAAGTACTTATTGATGATACAGTAGATGAAAAAATGAAAGCAGAAGATAAAATTCAAAATGAAGTTATCGAAGAATACACTTTGGCACCTGCCTCGCGCAGGATTACATCAATAATATTCGATGAAACCAAGTGGTATAATTGGCAACAGTGCATGGGGTCCCGGCCTTTCAGGATGGAAGTCTGTAAAAATTTGGTCAATCAAAATGACGACAGTCTCGCAATCCTTGATGAGCATGATGTAATGGGATCTCAGCCTTTCAGTATGGGAGTCTGTAAAAATTTGGTCAATCAAAATGACGATAGTCTCGCAATACTTGATGCGCACGATGCGATTAAAAACGATGAAGCTAACTATTCACGAAACTCAATAGTCGGGAGAGAAATCAATCCGAATCTTTAAATAGATTTTATATGGTGGGTTGATCAGTAGAAGAACTGGTCCGAATATGAGCTATTTATTTAATATGGGCGGCCCATAATGGGCCCTTAGCCTATCTATGAAACGATTAGTGCCATCTGGGGGCCCATATTAAATACATAAGTCATAACCCATATTCGGACCAGTTCTTCTATGACTGCATGTCCCATTTCCAACTTGGGTGAAAGTGAATAAATTTATTAAAAGTAGGTTTTTAGTCAATATGTACACATATTGATTTACGTTTAATGATCCTCAAGTTTTTTAGTAGTCCTTAATTCTTATTGCAGAATAATATTTGCGTGAATTTTTAATATAATATTTACTCAAACACGCAGATACTTTCTACTATATGCATTTTAATATTCTCAGGTAAATCATGCTCCCATTCACTCTGTATCATGTATAATGGAGTATCCTGCTCGTAGAGAGAAAGTGAGAGTTGTATCAAGTTTCCGGAAGACATCTGATTTCTATTAGTGTTCAATGAAAATATTTAATAACAAAGACAATGTCGTTTAATATATTTATGTTAACACTTTCTTGATGACTATTTACAAATATTTATAAATATACAGACAATCGTCACTCGAAGACATTCAGCCAACTTGGTTCATAATTATATGGCACCAATAATGAAACTATTATAAACATGAAACAATCTACGCAATATTTCTTACATTGCCGAAATAATGATAATTAAAATAGCATGTGATGGCGAAAAAAAAAATACGCGTATAAATCGGTTGAAATTAGCATGAATTTTGTACATTAATTAAATTTATCTGTCTGCATTATTTTATTAATGCGGTTTGATTGGCATATATGCATACTTGTTCGAATGAAGCAACCTAGTTTTCCACCACAGCGGCTCATCTAAGTATGCCAGAGAAAGAGGTTTGTAGATACATCGCGTGAGTGAACATTGAAAGAAAGAAAGAAAGAAGAAATGAAAGAAGAAAGTGCGAGGTAGATACACCATACATAAAAGAGAGTAGAGGGAGGGAATGGATAGCCCTGACATTGCGCGCGCGCGTAGCACATTCATTTCTGTTGCGGCACATCAGAATCGACCGCGAGTACTTATATTCTCATGAAGAACGTGGAGTTGCTGTTGTTGTTGTTGTTGAATCAAGGCTGAGTTGTTTGATTAAACGCACGTGACATTGTGCTTCCTCATTAAAGATTGTTTAACAGTTATCTCAATAAATACTATTTTGAAAATTCAATATTGATGTTGATGTTGACTGTGCATTAAACTGAGGGTTCTCGACCACCTACTTGAAGTCGTGACGACAAATTATCTAAGTTCATAATAGGTAAAAAATTATTGTTTATAATAACAGTGTTATTAAGATTCAACTTTTCCAACAAATAGTACATTAACATATTAATATATGTATGCGCATTGTATTAATTATCATCGAAAGAATATACACATATTGACACTGTTTATGTGTCAAAACTACCTAGACAATTACATGTGTGGCAATTTACAACCAATGACTATACACTGAATGATAATGTTATCGCGGCTGTTTGGTGGGGTTACTCAACACACAACATACATCGCACAACGTCGTTGGTCAGTCGGTGAACAGACCAAGTACCTCCGCATTATAGACGAAGTGTCTTCAGCTGCATACACTTTAAATTAAAATAACATTTATTAAGTTTAATATATTTCTTCATTTCTCAACAGAATGTCGTTAGCATGTTGGGAGAAACTTGCTGTGGTGATTGTTGCTGCACTTGGTCTCCGAGTAGTTATAAGAGTGTCAGTGGTCACCTGGAAGAAGTTCATTGCACCTGCATTGGGTCGTGGTGTCAATATTGTCACTCAGGGAAAATGGGCGGTGGTAACTGGTGCCACAGATGGTCTTGGTAAAGCATTCGCACAAAATCTCGCATCGAAGGGACTTGATATTGTTCTTGTATCGAGGTCACTGCCGAAACTTGAGAATGTTGCAAAAGAAATTAAAAATGCATATGGTGTTGAAACACGTATTGTTGAGGCAGATCTTACTGAAGGCCAACCGGTGTATGCAAAGATTGCTAAAACTATCGAGGAGCTGGAGGTATAAATTAAATTAAATAATAGCATCAATAAATTTTTTATTCATTCGTAACATTCACATTTAATTATATTCAGGTTGGTGTACTTATCAATAATGCTGGAGCGAGCTACGACCACCCGGAACTTTTCACCAATGTTTCGGAGGAAACTATTGCAAGAATATTACAGCTAAATGTCGCTGGAACGACAGGAGTAGCTAGAGCAATACTGCCGGGAATGATGGAACGACGAAAAGGTGTAATTATAAATATAAGCTCCACAGCCGCGGCGATACCCAGTCCCTATTTATCTGTTTATGCTGCCAGCAAAGCATTTGTGGATAAACTTAGTGCAGATCTTGCTGCAGAAGCTGCACCAAGAGGTGTAACCATTCAATGTATTCTTCCAGGTCCAGTAGCGACAAAAATGTCTAAAATTAAGTGAGTATGATAAGAAAAATTCTGTCGCTTTTAATAAACGAATGAAATTCAAATGAATTTTGTTTTTGTTCTATTGTTAAAAGGAAAGCGACATGGATGGCACCGACGCCTGAGAAATTTGTGGAAGCTTGCTTAAAAACTACTGGAATAGAGTCGAGAACTACTGGATATCCACCACATTGTTTAATCATTGGAATAGTCAATGGTTTACGTTGTGTCTGTGAACGAGGTGCTGTCTGGCTCGTGGCAAGGACGATGTTGAATATTCGGGGTCGTGCACTTCGTAAAAAAACTGATCATAAAGATACTGATGAAACAATGATGACCGAAGTGCCACCGAGGCAAGAAATTATTCTTGAATAATGATGTAATTTACTTAAAATTAAATTTAAATACATATCCGTCTATTGTGTATATTTAAATATAAACCAAGTTAATTCTTTAGATTTACACAGTACCTCATTTTCATCGTTATGTCAATTACAAAAGTTCAAATTCAAATATTGCATATTCAAAAGAGTACCAAAGGTCGGCAGTTCCACAGTGCATGTAATTGAATGATAAATTATTTAACGATGTTTTATTCATATGCACAGTGCTGATGTATCATGTTGCGCTCCATTGAAAATTCATTAGATTTGTGTTCTCAAGTTCACGTGAACATACATGCACTCAACATTTTTTTTTATTTCAGAATCAATAATTTACAATCTTCATACCTACGCATGTAAGAAAAACATGTTATAATTAAACGCATTAATTATAATTGACATTATTATTAATGATTATTCACCGAGAGCCGGATCAAGTTTTTTTTCAATTACATCATTATTAATAATGCATAGGTCTAGATCAAGCGCAATACGATAATGTAATTTATCGCCAAGTACTGTTAAGCTACTAATTAAATTTGATTGGTGCCATAATGATAGAGATGCACGTGATTTTATGTCTAATATATTTGTTAGCGTTACAAATGTATCATTCACGATGATTTCAAGGAATGTTCCACCTCCAAAACCAATTTTTCCTTTTGCCAGGCAATTCATATTTTTTTGCTGACACGCGAAATTCACTAGTAATTCAATTCTCCTTTTCACTACTTTTTCTGATGTCCCGTAGGCATTCTTTTAACAAAAACCAAATACACTGTTATTAACTTGACCTTATTTAACTTTTTTGAACACATGTGTATATTATATTCACATGAAAATGCTCATAAAGTATATTACCTCATACATTGGAATGATATGACCAGGACGAACAAGAATTATTATTTCACCTTCTGTAGCAGATACCGAAATACCTTTTGCACTTGTTGGTCGAACCTCTACACCACCTTCTAAATGACGCCACGATAAATTACCCGGTATATGCATGTTCAATTGCTTCACGTTTGGTAACGTGACAATACCTGCAAAAAATTAGTCAAATCCTGCATCATAATTGGACAGAAATAAATATAATATATCAAAACTCACCCACAAGGAGACTTGAGCCCCAAAAAAATTGATCTACGTTATTTATTAGACTATTGTGTTGATATAAAGGATAATGAAAGTGAGTAGGTGATAATACTGGCTGTCCTAAATTGTTATACTCCTCCATCACGGTAAATTGATAAATAATTAGGCTTGCTCGTAATTTTAGAAACTTGATTGCATACTTGGATGAACCAGGCACCATCCATGCGCCACCAGGTAAATATTCAGGAATAGCTACTATGTATGGAAAAACAACTGCAGCCCCATACCATCTGGATATTAAAAAAAACATTTTGTTTACCATAGAGAATAACATGGATGCCTGGGATGTATTTTGAATAGTCATTTTTTCTCTAGAAGTATGGATACCTAGTACATAGGTCATTTGTCATATTGGGTAAAATGCCACAGATATATATTGCCGGTGGTAATTTTCCCACAAGGCCACTACCAATTGCTCGATTAATGGTCTCTCGCAAAGTAGACCAGCCAAATATATTGGGCAAATCCTTGTCATTGTCATCATATATAATATTGTCAAATAAAACATCTTTAACAGCCAATGGATTTGCATTCTGTTGTACGAAAGCATGAAATGCTTTAGCGAACGCATTGTGCTCAGTATAATGTGACATTACAGCCATCGAAGTGAGTTCGAATGGGATCGTACCTTTTGACATTAATCGCCGCAACTCCTACAGTCATGATATATTATAATAATGCATTCTATTGCGTTTACGGATAGAATTAATTACCTGTGGCATGTAATCGAATCGTGTAAAATCCAATGAATTATTATTCGAATCGTCCCTTGGCCAAGCATCACGAATAAATATCAGTTTTGACGTGCCAAAAATATCGGAATAATATGAAATATTATTTTCAAATTCTGTATGTATTCTATTGTCTGACCATTCTGGATAACCAACTTTTATTTCATCCCAGGATCCAATGTAAGGCACTAGTGATTTTTTTAATATAAGCGATGCATTATCAAGTTTTGATAGTAAAACATTGTTTTTTGCAAGTATCTGAAACCGAAGGATTACTTTAATATTATACATGATTCAATAATATAAAAAATATATTATATGCAGTTGATACTTACCATTGGAGTTAGATGTGGTACAATATATTTTCCAGATTCCTCAATAATTCTACGACTCTCATTTAATATTTCTATTTCGCTTTTATTCAAGATAGTATCCAAAGTTGGATAAAATTGACGATAAATACAATGACTGTCCCAAGGTACTTGTTCTTTTTTAGTGCTTTCAATCATGGTCTTTATGGAGGGAATGATGGAACCCTCAATATATTTCCGTTCAGGACATACATGAAGCCCAAGACTAGCAATGATGATTGGCAAGTTTTCAGTGGTGTTCATTTTCGTAATCAAACCATCGTCATTCATTGAATTAAATAAAGCTTCAACAGTTTGTTGAGGCGTTGAACTCACAAACACACGAAGAGATATCTCATCTGGCAAAGACATACCTTTGAAGATAATGAGATTGGAGCCATCCATCACCTGCATTGTAAGTATTATTTATATCATATTTTTCTTAATAAATGTATATAAAATAATTATAAACTCACTTGAATTTTCATAGGACCTGAGTATAAAACATAACAAGCAAATGCTTCACCTTCAAGTGTTATACCAAAAAAAGCTGGCACTTTACTACTTTGTACATTGTTGTACAACCAATGAGTAGTTCCATTTATAAAAGTTGATTCTAATCCATAGAGTGTGATATTAATTAAATGAATCGTCCATTCCCAGTAATTATCAGTTACAATAAGTGGACCCAACGACGTTGTTAATAATTCGATTTTTGTCGAATTAAAACGATGACGGAAAATTGTAATGGAGAACGCAGGTGAATTAACCTGAACTGAAAGCTCATATAAATCAGTATTGCTCATATTCTGTAATGCAGTCTGAGATCTTTTGCTTCGTAAATTGATTTGTAAATAATGTGAATTAATCGCAGTAGTATGAAAGTAAAGTGACTCCAAATTCTTTTTACCCATTGGACTGAATTCTCGTCGAGGATGCAAAAGTAAATCTAGAAAAACAAATAATAAAAAAAATTATTTAACTATTAATTACATTCATGTTTGAGGGTATATACAACTGTAATGCTTGATACCATCTTGAGTATTTGTCCTACTGATTGGATCATAATAATAGCCATGTTTTGAAGGAAGAGAATGAAAGCAACTACTGGTCTTATCACTCCAGCAACATCCAATTTCTGAACATGCTTTGTAGTCAGATTTCTGTCCAGCCAAGCATTTCACTTGATAACTTGGTTTAATGTCACATGATGCCGGCCATCTGTCATCAATTTTATTCGACACCAGTAATATAACCACATATACGCCTGTTGCTAATACGATTCCTATGATCAATGATGAAAGAACATATTTCGTGACTGGCGATAACAAAATGCGGTCTTTCAGCTTCACTGTTTTTTTAATCATACAAAACAAATACAATCAATCGAATATCATTGGACAATGCAATATTTCAAAATATTAGTTACCAGTATTGTCTTTTGGGAGATTATTTATACTCATGGCAGTTTGCAGATATCGTGAATAAAATTATATTAATAATATTGCTTAAAGTAATAACGTAAATGAAAATGAAATGCGTTTCTTGAATGCATATGAACGTTATCTATTGGCATTATTGGAATAAAATTCCGTGATAAAACACTCTTAATCTATTTTTATTTAAAAGTTTGAAAAAAGATAACCAATCATCTATCGAAGCTATTACAGGTGTTTTATTATAATGCTTTATTTAACGTTAGATTATATATGCTATTGTTCATTGTTATATTACAAGGAAATTAATTGAAAAAGTTGCCATTTTGTCATAAAATTATACATGGATTATTGCAGCTGATTAGCTAAATTAATTCGCTTAAATTTGTGGCGGTGCAGGTTTTGGAATTGGTGCATTACGACGACCTCTAGCAAATTGACTAGCGATTTCCTGTCCCTTGGAAATCACAGCTGTTGGATCTGGTATATTTCCTAATCCCTGCATAGCCAAATTTCCTGGATTACCACCGCCTTGCATTCCATTTGGACCACCCCCTCCCATCATTGCACCAGGGTTAGGCATTTGACGTGCTACCTGTTGAATTAATTATTTTACATATAGTAAAAATAATAATTTCACTGTATTAAATATTTATTTATTTTGTTGAATTACTTACACGATCCCTGCCACTTTTATTTAACCTTGGTGCAGCTGTTACAAGCTGAAAAAATATTATTATTGAAATATTTTATTAAACTAGAATATTGGATATAATATTGAATACTAAAATATATTTACCAAAGCGCCACAAAGGCAGAGTATAATCACGCTTTTCATCATTTTAGAGTGCAATGAATTGACGTTATTGGAATTGTATGCTCAAGCAACAAGACTCTTCTGACATTCTGCTAAAGAATCCGAGCAAATATATATGTACTGAGAGTGTCGCAATAATTTTTATTGTCTCATGACAATATATAGATTGATAAATGAGATTTGGAAATTAAAAAATCTTCTGCAGGATAATTATGAATGATTCCGGAAATGATAAAATTTAATTTTTTTATAACTTTACTATATCTCAGTTTGACACGACATGAAATCAGTTTGATGAATAATAATGATCTCTAATTATATTTGTTGACATATGTATTACGTAAAAATCATGATTGTGATTAATACATTGTTTACATATTTATGTGCACCACAGCGAAACTAATATGAGCAATTATTGACGCCGCAACAAAAATAAAATGTCAAAATATAATTATATCAATAACAAGGTTTCTCCGAATAAATAAACAATCAGCATAATAATTGTATTATCATAACCAAAGACAAAAAAAAATTAATAATATTAATAACACCATAATATAAATTAAAAGATATAATAAAATCATCGTCTCAGTGGTGTTTTAAATTTTGTACTTTTCGCGCCATAAATTAAGTCGGTATTAACAAAATCTTCGTTATCAGATATTATACATATATATATATATAGCGTATATTAATGTCAATGATCAATTGTGCGTAACCTCATTGCGTGCTTTCAATCGAAAAATATATATAAATATTGTTGGTTTTGCGTAATAATACGTAGTCAATTTTCAAATTAATAATTGCACAATATTTTTGGGCCATTTGCAATAGTGATATATTGAATTGCTAGTTTGATATTGAAATTATTTGGCAACATAACGCAGCTAATTTGGGCACCTAACCTCAAAAATAATTCAAGTAATTTATCATATTACTCCATTTCTTTCAATTATCATTACTGTTTTAATATTTGTGATAGTACAATGATGTACACGCGGTCGTAATTTTGTTTTTTAACAAGACATCGGAAAAAAGTCGGAATGGTGTGCAAGTCTAGGGTGATGCTAATCAGAAGACAGATTATTTTTGCGTTTAGTGAACATTTTGCATTGTGGAAACAAAACAAAGTGAAATAGTATACATTTCTGTTATAAAAAATTGTGATTATATTCTATTAATCAAAACTTTTAGTTTTTTTTTAATTTCAATTAACTTCATTATTTGCTCAAATTCATTAGTTATTTTTTTACGCACGTGACATAAAGTATCATAATAATATTTAATATAATAATTAGTCATTGATGAGATAGAAAATAAACAAAATACAAAATGAGAATAGTTGATTCACAAAAGCTTCGATCTCTACAAAACGATCCAACAAATATTCGAAATATCTGTATATTAGCTCATGTAGATCATGGCAAAACTACATTGGCTGATTCACTAGTTGCGAGCAATGGTATTATATCAACGAAGCTTGCTGGCAAACTTCGTTATATGGACAGTCGCAGCGATGAACAGCAGAGAGGAATAACGATGAAATCCAGTTCTATTGCTCTTTATCATATGTACAATAATAAAGAATTTTTATTGAATGTCATTGATTCACCGGGTCATGTTGATTTTGCATCAGAAGTATCAACTGCAGTACGGCTTTGTGACGGCGCGATAGTTATTGTGGATGTAGTTGAAGGAGTTTGTCCACAAACACGGAGTGCCTTGTCAATGAGTTATGTTGAAGGTTTAAAACCAGTTTTAGTTATGAATAAAATTGATAGATTAATAACAGAAATAAAATTAACGCCTCTCGATGCCTATATTCATCTCACGCAAGTTTTAGAACAAGTAAATGCAGTAATGGGAGAATTATTTGCAAGCGATATAATGGAACGCGAAGATAAAGAGCAAACATCGCAAAATGACGATGTAAATGTTATGCAACGTCCTGTAAAAGATTGGCAATCAGCATTAGAAGATGCGGACGATTCACATTTATATTTTTCACCAGAGGAGGGTAATGTATTATTTACTAGTGCTGTTGATGGATGGGGATTTGGTATAAAGGAATTCTCAAGAATATTTGCTGAAAAATTGGGATTCAGTGAAAAGGTATTATTGAAAACGCTTTGGGGTGATTATTATTTAAATATGAAGACTAAAAGAATAATGAAAGGTGCTCAAGAGAAAGCCAAAAAACCTTTATTTGTATCATTGATACTTGATAATTTATGGAATTTGTATGATACGGTAATTATTAGAAAAGATAAAGAGAAAATGTGTAGCATGATGGAGAAAATGAATATTAAATTGACAACGAGAGATCTGAGGGTAACCGACGCTAGAGCTCAACTTCAAGCAATAATTTCTCAATGGTTACCTTTATCAAGAGCATGTATAAATATGGTATGTGATAAAGTACCGGCGCCTCATAATTTATCAGGGGAAAAAATTGAACGTCTCATGAGTGGTAATGCAGAATTTTCATCATTTCCACAAGAAACACAGCAGCTAAAAGATGCGTTTGTTGCGTGTGATCCATCATCAGATGCGCCAGTAATTGCATTTATATCAAAAATGTTTTCCGTTGAACGAAAAATGTTGCCAGAGTTCAAAACAAAACCCTTAACTCAAGAAGAATTAGCGCAACGTCGGGATTTTGCTCGACAGTGGCACGCAATGAAATTAGAGCAAGAAATGGAATGTGGTATAAAAAAACTCTCTGTGCAATCAGATACATCATCAGAAAGTAATTTGTCGAGTACAAATGAGGTGGTGCAAGAAGAAACACCGGCAGATTTAAATGTTTTAATAGGATTTTCTCGAGTTTATTCAGGTACTATAAAAGAAGGCAGCGAATTACTTGTTTTAGGCCCTAAGCACAATCCTCAAACGGTTGTGAAGCGAATGAAAACCGGTGAATCAATAGAACCGGCAACGTCATTAAAAGATTTACGTTCTGGCTGGCATGTTACAAAAGTTGTAGTTACTAAACTGTACATTTTAATGGGTAGAGAGTTGGAAAGTGTTAATGAAGTGCCCGCTGGTAATGTTGTTGGTATTGGTGGACTTGAAGAGCATGTATTGAAAACGGCGACATTATCGTCAAATATTTTTTGTCCATCATTTAAAGAATTAACACTACTGAGTGTACCGATTCTCAGAGTAGCTCTAGAGCCTAAATATCCAAATGATTTACAAAAATTAATTAATGGTCTGAAATTATTGAATCAAGCAGATTCTTGTGCATTAATGCACATCCAAGAGACTGGAGAAATTGTTTTAAATACTGCTGGTGAAGTACATTTGGAGCGTTGTTTGGAGGATCTTAAATTAAAATATGCTAAAGTTGATATAAATGTATCTGAGCCAATAGTACCATTTCGTGAGACTGTTGTATTACCACCGACGATAGATATGGTGAACGAAACTATTGAGAAAAAAAGTGAAGATGGACCATTAGAATTTTGGACTGCAAATCGTCAATGTTATTTTGAAATTGATGCTAAACCACTTCCTGAAGAGGTAACAAAATTACTGGAAAATAATGTAGATTTTATTAGAGAAATGGATTTATATTGGGAGCGATTAGGTAAACAAAAATCCAATGAGTCAAGTGAATTATCGCTTGATGATAAATCAGCGAGCAATAAAAGGCAAAAAAGTATTGAAACTTTTAGGAATGATTTAGCAAACAAATTGGCCGAGGGAAAATGGGAAAATGTTATGGATAAAATCTGGTCATTTGGACCAAAGAAATGTGGACCAAATATTTTGCTCAATGAAACTGATTATCAACGAATGCCATTCTGGGAACGTCAGCTTAATGCATCCGATGATCCAAGAGCCGCGTAAGTATATTTTTAAAAAAAAAATCGTATAACGATATGATAATATATTTGCGTTATTTATTTATTTGATCGTTATAGATATGAGAGCAGTATTATTAATGGATTTCAATTGGCGACGTTATCTGGACCCCTATGCGAAGAACCTATGATGGGCGTATGTTTTGCCATAAAAAAGTGGGAAATTCATGATGATTCACAGAGGTAAATGAGTAGAAAAGTCGTTAATACTATCAATAAATAAAATATACCATAAAAGCATTATAATTTCATCGCATGTTGCTATTACAGTTGCGAAAGTGGACAGGGCAATCTCGGTGGTCAATTGATATCGGCATTTAAGGATGCATGTCGGCGTGCCCTCAGCATGCGGAGACCTCGTTTAGTTACCCCTATGTATTCGTGCAGCGTTCTTGTCAACTCGGATGTTCTCGGTAAGTTTTTTCCATTCAATTAAATATGATACGCTAATTTATTTACAAAAAAGCTTACAGTAAAAAATAATTAAATATAATTAAATTGGGTATTTTATCTAAGTAAGATGCCTTTTT
>JAQQBR010000002.1:10569818-10610397 GCA_030347285.1 Microctonus hyperodae
GAGATACTTTGCTAACATATATTGCTGTACCTGTATGTATGTGTATATGTATAAATGCTATATTGAGAAATACGTGCGCCTGCATAATAATTAATTTTATATATTTACATGTATGGATATGTTTATATATGAATATATCATGAAACTTGAGAGTATAAATATTCACAATTCATGTACAATTGTTAATTTATAAATGTTGAATGGTTTCATATATACTACGATTAAATCCTTGAGAATTCAATGGAAATAAACATCCACATAGATTGAATGGGCACCACTGTTTCATTGATGGAAATTGCGGTCCATTCACGCCCTTTTCTCCCTTCTCCAGCGGCAACTAAACGCTACCTTGTCTCTCTCCCTCTACAATTTTTTTTTTCTTCACTTACCGCTTCAACTCGATTATAGACTTCACTGGTTCACCTCACACGCATATATTACCTACTCTCGAGGTGAACAGCAAACGAGAATGGACTCGCGTGCCTCTATAAGCAAATCATGACTCTATGTATATGCGCAGCGATGTAAATTTATTTTGATACATTATAAATATTGATGCTGTTGGAAATTTGGATCTAAGAGATGATGAGAAAAAAAATACAGAAAAGGAAAATACGAGAAGGAGAGAGTGTAAGAATGTGTGTATCGTGTGAAGATGAAGAAATGAAGGGAGGAGCAGGTGCACGCAGGTGTTTCAGTGCCGCCCGACCGGAAACGCGCCGAGAAACTACGTCGGGACCAGGCCAAACACAAACGCGATATCCATCAATATCCACATAGGCAATCCCATCGTGAACCGCAGTGTGTACACACTTTTATGTATATTTGTTCGAAGCAGAGAATATATGACCAGATTTTTCTCGCCCAATAAATCTCTTTAACCAACATCCCCAATCACAAATACATGCTAATGTGTTGGATTATCTCTTTTATGTACGAATAATATTCATCTGTTGATCGTTTTTATAAATTATTTAATTTAATTGTGTGTGTTTTTTTTTGTTTATAGGTAAACTTTATGCCGTTTTTGGTCGACGGCACGGACGTGTAATCGCAGCTGATAGTGCTCTTGGTTTCGGCGGCCAATTTAGAGTTCTCGCAACACTTCCTGTCCCAGAGAGCTTTCATCTCGCTACCGAATTACGTACGCAGACATCTGGATTGGCGAGTCCACAACTGGTTTTTAGTCATTGGGAGGCAAGTATTTTAATCAATATTTATTATATTTATATTCGCATGAATTTAATATGTTTTATGTTTCTTGTTTTTATTCTCAGGTCATAGAGCAAGATCCATTTTGGGTACCATCTACTGAAGAAGAGTACTTACATTTTGGTGAAAAATCTGATAGTGGGAATCGTGCCAAGAAATATATTGATGCTGTTCGTCGCAGGAAGGGCTTACCCGTAGACTCACAATTAGTCACACACGCCGAAAAACAGCGAACTTTATCTAAGAATAAATAACAAATAAATAACAAATAAGAAGAAAAAACCATACGTATATAATTAAAAACTGTTTTTATATTTTTCTGTTCATGTTGAAATTCAATTGATATTTATGTTTTCATCACATTAACAATTAACAATTAACAATTGGCTTTAATCATCATTGAAGACAATTTTTTTTCCTTGAAATCCTTGCTTGAGAATTTCTTGCTCTTTTTTCCTAGCTGCCCAAGATGGATGCAAATCTTCGTTATTTGCATTGTTATTCGTTTTCACTGCTTGCTTTTTTGAATTTTCAACGCGATTATAATTTTCTCGAGTATTTTTACTATTCTGTGTATGATTATTTATTGAACGCGAAAATTTGTTTCTAGAATTAATGTCATTTCGACTAATATTGGAGGTACGTTTAGATTTATCATCGATGTTAGTAAAAAAGTTTCGATTACTATATTGGTTTTTCGATAAATTATAGTTAAAATTGTCTTTTTTCGTATCATAAGATTTCGGTAAAGGTGGTGGTTTCGTGAGACATAAATAATTATCGTCATCACTTGCAGTGCTTGAAAATAAATTGGGTTCTTGATCGACTTTTGTTATTTCTTCTTTGGATTCTGCTTCATCAGGAATTGCTTCTTTCGCTCCTATGTTTTCCATTACATCATCGGCAACATTGAACCTCATGACTGTTGCCAGTTTACTAACAACCTTAACAGTTGGATTTTTCTTCGATTTGGAATTCATTGTGATTGGTGTTGAAATTTTCGGTTGACATTTCACTGTTTTCTCCGTTTTCTTTTTCGTTTTATTTTGCGTTTCGGATACTGCTACCTGGTTTGATTCTGGCTCTTTTTGATCTTCATTTTGATGATCTACGTCTGAATCACAAGAGTCTTCTTCAGTATCAACAATTGATCCATTTTCACTAACATCTTTTTCAATTGTCTCAGATGTATCCATAGTATTTTCTTCGTTTTTCACTGTTTCATCCAACTTTGTCTTTTTTTTCTCCTTCATTTTATTCTGATTCAATAAATTCAGATAGTCCGGAAATGTTTTTCGGAATTTTTCTACTTTATCCTTAAGTGCTTTACTAAATGCCAGTCTAGTCATGATTCTAGTTCTTATACCTGCATGAGTATCTGCCAATACTTCTTTTAAATCTCTTGTATTAGTAATGGCAAATTTCGATAAAGTATCATTTTTTATTGTTTTCAGCACCTTTATTTCCCTTATTAATCTTTCCGCTTTTCTTTTACATTTTTCAATCACATTTTTATCTCCATGCTTTCGTCCATTCAAGTGTTTTATTTCTTTTACAAGTTTCGAAATAACTACAACACGAGCTTTCCGAACAGCATGTCGCATTAGGACAATCTGAAAATTCAGAAATATTTATTTTTTTAATTTATACATAACCTTAAATATATTTTGATCGACTTTATAGACTAATGATTAATTGGAAAATATTTGTTGAACATACTTCATTATTCATAATTGGTTGATCAAATGACTGATTTAAATATTAATGAACAGATCTGGTTCGATTTTGGCAGCATATAATATTTTTTAAAACAAAATAATATGAACTCCGAATCATGTGTATGTTGAATGAAAAAGCAACAACTACAGATTTGAGTTGATAGCAGCACCTGTAAAACAGAAGGCCATCTCGTGGAGAAAGTGATCGACTGTGGTTTTTCTTTGCTTATAATAGATAATTCTTATCTTCCGCCGGCAACTATACTTACCGACATAACCACAAATAATTAGTTCATGAAATATGTCACACAATAATTGAGGTTGCTGTGGTCGGCCGGTAGTGATGTCCTCCCAAAACCGTTCGATATAGTTTTACA
Organism: Microctonus hyperodae; assembly: GCA_030347285.1. Classification (NCBI taxonomy): domain Eukaryota; kingdom Metazoa; phylum Arthropoda; class Insecta; order Hymenoptera; family Braconidae; genus Microctonus; species Microctonus hyperodae. The sequence continues at coordinate 10,573,126 of JAQQBR010000002.1, forward strand.
TATTTTATATATTCGTTTTACATATGCATTTATAGATAATATATAAAATTCTAGAGAGAAATAGAAAGATTATATTTTGACTTTTTTATTTTTTTCATCAATATTACATTAGTAAAGCGGTTTTGAAAGATATTAGGTTTACACTCTTTGAATCAATCAAAAACTTACTGGTTTTGCCGCTAGGAGTAACGTTCACAACGTTTACCAGGTCTCTTGAAATCATGAACAGTTTGTGTTCAATTGCTCAGTAATTTGAGTTTAGATCCACGTGCCATATGATAAAACAAGACAACAGTTGTAATATTTATTAAACATATTAGTTATAAAAATGGTAACGTCCGTCGTCGTAAAAAATTCTGCTAACCAATTGAAAAGTAAGATTTTATTTGAAATATATAGGTTATTCAATGTACTATTACAAAGTATGAAACAAATTCGAAACCTAGAAAAGTGCACAATCGTTTATTATATTTATTCAATAGAAATAAAAATTGTACATGTCTTTTTATACTTATGTACTCTGACAAATTTACAGTAATATTAACGAATTTATTTCATACTTTTTGATCATGAACATAAATTATATTAAATACAAATGAATGGTAGTATTATTGGAGATTGATGTTTTCATATAACCGAATTATTTTATAGAGATGCAAAATCTGGAGAATGATGACTCTGAAACGGATGCTGATAATGTAGAAATGAGTGATGAAGACACAAATGAACATGAGGATGATGAAGACACAAATGAACATGAAGATGATGAGGACACAAATGAACATGAAGATGATGAAGACATGAGCGATGATTCAGAATCACAAAATGAATCAAAATTTAATGGCAACGCGGGTTGGGCAGATGTTTTTCAGAAAATCCTCAAAACAAACAAACCAAAAAAAAAGAAAACACTTGTTTTGTCTCGGGCGAAAAAATTATCTGAGGTTGTTCCAAAAGAAGTAAAACCACCATTACCATTTGATGTTGATGGTGAAGTTGTAAATGAAGAAGTAAAAAAGGAAACAATCGAGAAGTCAACTGTAGAGGATTCACAATCTAAAAAATCTGGAAAAAAACATCCGACACTTAGAACCAAACCTTCGATATCAGATAGAGGGAGAGAGAGGATATTGCAAAAAATCGCCACCAAGTAATGTTTACAATATTCTATTGTATTTTGCATTTTATATTATACATAATGTATTAATTTTCTGATAAATTTGAATTTTACAGAGGAGTCGTTCAGTTATTTAATGCTGTAAAGCAACAGCAAACAATGTTGGAAAAAAAATTGATTGAAGCGGGTCCATTAGAAAGGAAACGGGAACAGGTTCTCAAAAGTATTGATAAACGTGCATTTTTAGATGTACTGATGGGTGGTTCAAAAAGCATTCCAGTAGCCAACGAAAAATCTGAGACAAAAACCGAGGAAAAATCTGATGAAAAAGTAATAATATTAATTCCACTCAAACATAACAAATATATTTCAATATCGAAATGTTTTATTTTTTATTTGGAATGTTTATTAGGTTTGGAGTGTATTACACGACGATTTTGTAATGGGAGCTAAATTAAAGGACTGGGATAAAAAAGCGTCCAGCGAAGAAGAGTCATCTGGCGCTGAAGCGATGGACAGCGATTAATATAATTTTTTAAGGTAAAAATATATTATTAGTCGACGCAACAAATTCATTAATAAAATAAATATAATGCCTAAGAAAAACAAAATATTGCAAACAGTAAAAGCATTTTTAATATTTATCCAAGTACATCGACAAACATAGAATATTATTGTGGTAAAAAAAATTGAGCGCATTATTATAAGCTTGTGACATACTCGTGAAATGGTAAAAAATAATTCGCTGTAACTCTGTTTCCTTGCGAAAACTACACGTGCAACTTTGTATATACATACATCTATGCATACATACGTACGTGGGTATATATAGAAGTATATATGCGTGAATGAAGTAAGTATTACAAATTAATCATGATTGATTAATTCTTTAAATTTCAGTTTACTTAATAAAGAACTGCCTTCGTGATGTATATAGGCGCGTAACGGAGTATGAGATTGATTTTATTAATGTAATATTTTGCATTATACTAAATTTATTATTCTCAAAATTCAATTGAGAATTTTATTGATAAATTTTACTTCTCACTGTCCGTTTTATATCATCATGAGTAAATATGCATTATAGTATCACACTCTGCTTTCTCTTATATCTGCCAAAGCACCAAAATCATTAGTTTCTTCGTCATTATTTACAATTTCATCATTACTTGTTTGATGTCCCTCGCGCCTTGAATCGCCGCGAATAATTTGCCGTGCATTTGCACCACTGATATTCCCACTAGATGGTTCAATACTCAATGTGATTTCGCCCAAATGACTAACAGACGTTTGAAATTGAATATTTCGATAATCCATTCTATTATCTGTCTGCTCATCTCTGGAATGTCGTTCCATCATCGCAACTTGGTTATTATATTGCTCAATATCTTCTGAGAATCGTCTTCGTTCAATCAATGCTTCGTCATTTGGTCTCATTACATCACTTCGATAGTTTGATGAAGTTTGATTCAAATTGGTAATATCACCGTTTCTATTATGTGACCTGTGTGGCTCTTCATTAAAAGTTGTTTCGTTTAAATTTTGTGATTGAGATGTTGGCATTGTTGTGACATTAGTTTGACCAATGCCTCTCGTAATAATGCCATTGAATTCATTATCTAGATAGAAATCGTCCAGAGGATTACTTATGAGTGATGAATTTCTTGTGATATTTCGTCGGGGAAAACTTTGACTAGAGAATGAAGTTATCGTAGCATATGGATGATAAGTCATATTATTTATCGGATTAGTTATGATATGCGGACAACTATCCAAACTATGTAATTCAATTTCGTCTTTGTGGCCATGACAATAATCATGTAACTCAATTTCATATGGCAAATTGGCGAACCTGAAATATCCATTCATACTTTATTACTTGGGAAAAAATCCCTATGTTTCACAAATTTAACTCATCAGTGTGATGCATGTGCATATAATATATAAAATATTTGTTGACCTGTGTAAAACGATGTCAGAATATGATGGTGGCATATCTCCCTCGTCTTTACCATATATGCTTTCATAAGTTGGTGGTGGAAAACATCCTATGGATCCAATACTGTCTTTGCTTGGAGTCTCAGCATCCATTTCTAGTATACTTCCTTGACTATTTTGTAATTGATGTCGATTGACACATCTGGGAGTTCTTTGAGCACGTATAACATTCTCGCCCAACTCCACTAAATCAAGTCCTAGCAAATATTTTCACAATTAATCTTAATTACATCTAAATACAATTTAATTTCTCATAAAATCCTTTAAATTTACCTGTGGCATCAGCTTGAAATTGTGTGAATATTGTGCCGTCAACAACAAGCATTCTCCCATGAGGTAATAATATAATAGTTGGAGTGGCAACCATTGCCTGATCAGTATTATTGTACCTCGGATCTAATTCGGGATCCTCTAAACGACAGCAGCAGTGTCTTCGGCAGAGGGATCGGCAGAATGGTGCACCCCAACAGCAATAAGCAAATATAAAACAGAGAACTGCAAGCATAACCAATAATGCTGCGACACCTTGGCCCTGCTGTGCAGCAGCAAGACTAGGTCCACCAGCCACGCCAACACCAAGACCAAATCCACCACCATTTCCACTGCTCATTTCTCCTGTAATATCGCACAATAATATAAAACTATGAATCCATATTTTACTTTTATTGAAATAATAATACACTTATTAATAAATTATTTATTTTTATATAATATACTGCCATCCGAACACTCTGACAACCTTTTCGAAAGTGTTTTCGCGCCATGTGCTACATGTGTTATTGGTAAACGCAATCATTATATAACAGTAGTTTGTCATCAAAAATAATAACGCAATCATCATCGTCCTTAAGCGCTTACGTTCTTTCTCTCGTTTTCTTTCACACTCTCTCCACTATACTTTTTTACTTCGTTCATCTCTCTTTCTCATGCTAATCGATGCGCCAACTAAGTGAAAGTTGCTTGTTACTGAACAAATCTATCACACGGATTATTGGTCATGGAGAATTTCATCAAACTTTTCTTCATCCGAGAGAGTTTATTACATTATTAATTAATTCAATCAAATTCATTTTATAAGTAATTTATGTTTAAATGAAATATAAATAAATTTTTTGCATAAAAATTAATATAATTATTACCTTTGCCAGTAATATTATGAAACCACGTTGACCTAATGTTTGTCGCGGCCACCGTGGCCCTGCGAGATCCCAACGTAAGAAAAATACTGACGCCAAATTACATGTACTTTGTAGTCACTTTATTAATTTATTATTAGGCCACAGTCATATTGGAATGTTGAATAAATGGTATTATCATATTGTCCATTATTTTTCGCTCTGTCGCACATAATTTTTTATTCATTCAACAAACGTATCACTGACGACAGGAAAAAACCAAACAAATTAACTGCATTAAAGTCAGCTGCTTTCCGTACACTGTCCCAGTCCCGCCCAAATAATAATATAAATCAATCCTGATAGTGATTTGGTATGAATAATATGATTATTCATTCCTCCGTGAAGCTTTGTGGGTTCCGAATTGCAGACGTATTTCAATTGTCCATAACAAACAAGCACCACTATGACTGTAATAAAATTGCCAATGGTCCATTGTTAATAATTGAATTACTCTAGGTCTAATTGTAATTTACATTCGTGAATAATCAGTAATGTGACTCTTTGATTGGAAATTAATGTAATAAAATAAATATGAAGTATCAATGGATGTATATTATCATTTAATCGAATAACACTGTGAATACTGAATATATAAAGTCACAAAATGATGGTGAAAGGGAAAGGAATGCTACGGAGGAGGTGGGAAAAACAAGCGGGTAGTTTTTCAACAACGTACATAGGGGGTGCGATATTCTGCTTTACTGCGCAACCACAAATACTTACATCAAAATTAACTAACGTCAGAGGTATTCGATGTCTCTCTATCATGGTGTTATGCTCTATACACTACAGATTGCGGTAGACACGTGAACGATATCGTTATTGTGAAATTGATCCGTTGTTATAATGTTTTTAATTGAAATGAGTCTTAACACCAGGTTAGCGCATGGATACAGGAGACTATACCATCATAATATGAGTTGAGATTGATTGAATTTAAATATATTGGACTATACACATATAGCGTCAGAGAGTATATTTATGGATTGTTCCATTTTTTGATTCCGAATAAAATTGACGTAATGTTAAACAAAAAGAGGGTCACGCTGATGGCATCGATTCCTCCTGTCGCATTCACAACCTATTATTATTAAACAGTCTGATATAATATAGCATTTACTGGGAAATTTGAGTCACGAATAATAATTTAGCGTGTATAATAAATTGATTAATGAAAAAAGTTTTCTATTTTATTTTGAAAAAATATATTTACTTATATTTATATTTTTATGCATATAAATATTTGAAATTAATTGAAATTATTGTTGCTCTGGAAGAATTTGTAAAATCCATTGTTTCAATTTTTTTATTTCTGATCTCTCTAATTCATGCTCAATCCCTTCTATTGGTATGAATTCAGTCTTGATATCGAATTTTTTTAAGGAATCGTGAGTCGTTTCACCCCATGAAAATGGTACAAGAGTATCTTGTAAGCCATGAAATTGTAATAAAGGCGGTAATTTCTCTCCCGCGTTTGCATTTAATGCCTGAAATAAAACATTTGATGAGTGATTGAATTTCAATATAAAATAAAAATTCTATTCACCTCATAAACTAATGAATTATCATTGAGAAAAGAGGACATGACTGCACATCCAGCGACATTTGTTCTATAACGATAAGCTATGTGCATAGCTAATGTTCCACCCATTGAAAATCCGCCAACTGCTACTCTATTTATCGAAATTCCATTTTTCATTTCGTTATCTATTAATTCTGATACTACTTTACATATATTATTGATTGATTCCGTATTTTCTGGTACTTTTTTCTTGATAGCATTGCGGTCAAACCATACATTACTCTTCTGAAATATTTTATAAAAACAATTATTGAAATAAAAAAATTTATCTATGTACTATAAATTTTTGTTATTTCAATTACCATGCCTTGCAAAGGTGTATAAGGTTGCGAAGGTGCTGTTGGATAAATAATCTTTACATGTGGAAATTTTAATTCTTCTCTGTTTATAATATCTATCCATTCTTTTATTCCACTTGCAGAATCCCCTGAAATATTAATAAAAATCATTAAATTACTATACCATTAGTTTATAATAATTTATAAATCTTTGCAAGATTATTAATAATACATATAAAATAATTACCTGATCCGTGAAACAGAATTAATGTAGCACTGTGTTTTTTAATTGGTTGTACAGTGATAATTTTTGCAATTTTTAGTGTTGTCGCCATCGTTCGATCTATCGTAGAATAAAATAGCTTATCAAACTTTTTTTCTATCTGAGATAAAGCTAATAATAATTTATAAAAATGTAGTTATATTACATCTTTGATGAAAAATGCTACATAATTCGTTTGCCTGTACGATTGCGACAGAAATGAACTTTAGCATTGTGGTTATTAAATTTTTATCAATATAATATTGGCAGTCGGTAACTTCTAGGAAAAATTATTTTTTATTTTATATTTCTCTTAACAAATATTTATATTAATACAAAAATCTCATTCTTTATTCATTAATACAATAAAAGAATGCAGATATTCAGATGCTTGGATCATAGATTCATCTTTTCAGCTCCAATTTTTAGTTATCACTTATCGCTTACTTCACTATGTTCAAAATCATCTTTTAAAGTCAATATGCGCCGCCATACGGCCAAGTCATGTACTTAATTATAATTTCAGATTTTTCCGACGAATTTTCAATACATATTATTATGTACCATACTACTATAAAATCCTCCCTCCCATATTCTAGACTTTATGATACAAATGTACATATATTCTCATTTATACGCATTGTGTATTTTTACAATGTGTATACACACATGATACATATATAGAAACATAACAAATTGCTAAATAACTTTGCTGTTGTCATCCATTCCCGCGTATATAAATACGGTCTTATTTTGTTGACTACAATATAATCTTTGTCATTCAAACGTACATGTATTAAAAATACGTTTAGCTGTGATCATTGTTATATGGAGTGAATTTTAATTTATCATATTAACCTCTGAAAAATATTAATATGTTCAATAGACTTTGATATAAAAATTTGTAAATATGCAACGTAGTTGTAAGTATGAAATACAATATTATTGTTGATATAAAATATATATACATATGATTAACAATATAAGAATAATATACGTTAATAAATTAACATATTGAGGTTAATTTATCGATAAGTATTTTTGAGAGCGCCAAATTTTCTCATCAATAATACATAAGTCTATTGCGCGTGCGGTTAATATTTCAGCTTTCAACATAACCTATATCATTTGTTTTTCTGCAACAAAGCATTCAATATATTATATAAAAAATATCTGATAATTCTTTCCATTTAAATTATCACACTCCAATATTAATCAATATCAAAAATTAAAATAAAGAGTTTCATAAATATTTTTAAAGTGAGAGCGAACATGAATGTATGAAAATTGTAATGGCTTTCTTTTAATCAATCCATTATTGTCATTTATACTTTCTGGCCATTTTTTTCATTCTCCACAATTTGATTAATTTGTTTCCGGGCTACTGCGGATGTTCTACAACCATAAATGTTAAACAACATGATCTTAATAACCAATATTGTCAACTGCTGGCCACGTCACTGATTATTCCATGGTCACCGCAAAAGCGGTAAGTTGATAAGCTTATAAACATTTTTTATTATATCCATTTATATATAAAATTCAAATTGGTGCGTCATTTAGTTTCCAACATTTGCAATAACAAGATCATAAAACTTGCTCCAAGAAAAAACAATCATCAACGTAGCTTTTAATTCAATCAATTGTAAAAAAAAAAAATTATATAGGATATAGTAAAGAACAGATAGTTAAATAAAGTTTTAACTTTCCTATAATAATCATTAATATATTTATTTTATAAAATGGGTGTGTCATGTAATGAATCATCTCTTTACATTGCTGTGATTTTATATATTGAATTAAATTGAATGGATACATTATGATTTACAAGATTTATCAACTGAAAACGTGAAAGAACGCATTGTTAAAGTTTGTGTAGAATTTACTGGACAATGAACTGTCACTGACACTCAGTGACTATAATTTTTCACTCATACATATCACATGATAATTGATAAAACAAGTGCTTGCCTGTATAAACTTGGTTATTATAATATCATATACAACTGGAAAATTATTGTGATAATAAAAATGTCAAGTCCAGTTTCAATTCGTCGTCGTCTTGATCCATCAATATTGGCTCGGTATAATCGAGTGACTCATATTCAAAATCAGCAAGATTATGAGGTAGTTATTGTATAAATAATCTAACAAATTAATTGTACTATCTTTGCTAACATTACTTGTGTATTCTCATACTTTACTTACAATTGAATTAACAATTGCCATGAGCTTGTCCGTGTTCATACTTGGTATGCATACTTGATACTAGGAAGTGCCAATCAAAGTGCTTACGGTGTCAATGTGTCCATAATTGGAATTGAAATAAAACGAATGAAAGCTATACAACACAGAGCAATGACAATGCATATTACTGTTATATATATAATACTGTTACACATAAATATTTGACTGTAGTCGTTATTATATGTATACAAATTTCCCTTAACCTAAAAATAATCTTATATTATTAATCATCATACTATTATTAATATCAATAAATTTTTTATTATATTAAAATTAAATGCAATAAAATTGTCATACATTAATTTGAAGTAGACCAAAATTTGGCGCCAAATGCGGTGTAAGAGTGTGGTGGCGCCAGCGGCAAAATAATGAAGCTTTCGTACAGTTTTCATACACACACAAATTGCTCTACTGCTCATGTGCATTAGTAATAACAATAAGAGAGAGGGGAAGAAATACATGTATAAAAAGAGAGTGAGATATATTCTGCATACACTGTACATGCTCTGTATTACGAGTTTTGCCCCCACTTTGCGGTACATCTGCTGCGCCAGGCGTGGTCGACTGATCGTTTGTTCGCAACTGAGCGTTGTGCTGTTGTGCGTGGTCGTGTACTCGTGTGTGTAATGTGTATTACAGTGTACCACAAATCACGATAAACCGGTCATACTTTATATCGTAATTTTGTTTAACATATCTTATACTTTAATTTTTATCCTAAATAATTTTTTATTTATTTATTTTTGCCCTTACATTTTGCATTTCTTTCTTCTTTTCCTCATTATTGACGCCATTTGATTAAATATCCAACGTGCTATTTTAGCCTAGTGACCGATTTCCTAATTATTCCATGTTTATATTCCAATAAATAATTCTATTTGATTAATAATATTAAAAGCCGATTTTATTTCATTTTATCAAAGTCAACGAAATAATTATGTGGAGAAAATTAAAAGTATTTGCAATAAACTAATATATGGCAACGTGAATCATCACTGAGTAAGCTTTACAAAGTGTGTATGTGTGTGTGCATGTATGTGAAACTCCCCAAAACGAAAAGACGCCCCAAACACTAACGATTTGTTGAAAAGTCCAAAAAAGGCCGGAATTCTCCACGGATTTAAACTCATATTCTTGCATTGTTAGATGTATTTTTGATGGTACGCCGATGATACATAAATATAACAGAGTTTATATGTGACGCTATGGTAATTATTTTATCACAGCGGAATATTCAACACATGTTAAATTTTTTAGAATTGTGTTGATATGACAAGACGGTGGTGAAGATAATTGTAGGGGGCGAATGACAAAAGCAAGAAAGAGCTTCTTCTCTTTGAACACTCAATTTTTTTTGGAGATTTCAGCTACATTGTTTTAGACACTATTTTATAATAATATTTTTTGTTGGCATGATGTGAATTATTTTTATTATTTGATAACAAGATTAATATTTATCGTGGGAATTTATTCTGTATTTTATTTCAATATGATTATAACATTTTTTTTGATCTGGCATGTTACAATTTATTTCTTGAAATTTGAAACTTTGTACATCTTGTAATAGAGACATTGATATATTATAACCAATAAGTACATGTATATTCTTCACTTGCCTCGATGCACAATCTTTTTATTAGTATTATTATCATCCGGTCACTGTATTAATAGTGTCTATACGGTTGTTTGTTATTTCATAATCCAATTATAAATTAATAAATTATGATATTAATAAAAAGTCATTGAGTAAGGTTATTGACACTTTGAATCGACAGGTATATTTGTATTGTGTCTGCGTGCTTGTCATTAAACACAAGTTGTGCGTTTGGCAAGCCAATCATTGCTTGAGTAGCTTTTACAATCTAATAATACTTTATAGCATATACAAATGTACGAATATCTATAAGCTTTGTAATTTAATTGAATGAAGAACGTACGCTTGAGATTATATGTTTGATTTTAATACGGGGTTCACCATCGTCTTGAAATAATGGGGGAAAAATTAAATTATAAAATAGAGTAATTGAGAAAAATATGTATCAACGTTAAACAGACTGTTTTTCCCGCAGCTGAGGATCTTCACAGTCATCTGAGGAAAATAAATTGTCTATAAATATAAACGATTTATTAAAGAAAATCTGTTGAACAATGTCGACGGAAAATCACAATGGTAGTACAGCCCACACAAACGGTGGAGTCAAACCTGCAATTGGTAGCAACACTAGTGGCAATATATCATCTGGCAGTTCAATAACAACAACATCCATCACATCATCCACCAGAACAATATCTTCCAACAACACGTCGTTTCTCTACAGCAGTAATTCAACATTAAATCGAGATAAGCCAAGACAGGCACCACCACCTACGCTACCTAAGTATACATCGAGTTTCAATGCCGGAACAAACGGCACCAGCGAGAGACTTGCTAGGGAAAGAGAGGCTGGCGGTAGTTACAGACTCGCCAGTTTAGACAGACTTGCACTCCGACAAAGGATACTGGATGGTGAAAAAACCAATGGCGATATCGCGAACTCGGTAAGGAGATTAATGAGATGATGATAATTATTCAAGTGGACAGCTATTTGAACGATTAGCTTTTGCTGCTTCTTCTTACTCTTCTTTTTTTTTTTTTTTTTAATTCTGATTGTGCCATTGAGCACCGCTGGAGAAGAACACATGGCTCATTGTAGTCAATGTATGTTTATGTATACGTATAAGGCTGTGTGTCTGTGTCAGTAATATTACTCTCACGCACTATGTTTTTAATCAGTAGTATATAGTGTAAAGATTCATCTTGAGCTATGGAAATTCAACGAATTAAACGATATATTCAACATTATATTTACTATATAAATATATACTCATACATAAAGTATTAATTTAAAGAGAATCACATGAGAGTGTTTACTTGACTTATACGATTTAATTATGTCACGTTAGGTGGTGTCCTGTTTCCTTCTTAGATTACACTTGAGTACCTTGGTGAGAGATAAATATGCGGGCTGAGAATTTATTTGTTTATGCTATATTTAATATTTATTTAAGGATCAAAGTTTGTAAATCAATCATTTCAACATTTCAGGAAAGAGTTATCTATATCTCGTTGTCATTAACCAATCATTAATCTCATATATAAATATGATATATAAATATAAACTGTAATATAATTGATAAACATATTGGTGGCACTGATATTTATACTCATTTTTTTCTGTTATTTTTTTTTTATTTACTTTCAGATACAAATGAAACGGGAACTGTTCTTTAAAGGTGACAGCGGTGGGTTAACTACATCACCATCAGTGCCATCTGTTCCGCCACCCCAGCCCCCATCAAGTACAATGACAACAACAACGTCAGTAACACCGTCGGCGACGCCACCCACAGCACCAGTCAAGCCTCGATTACCACCGACTGTTTCGAATTCAAATCAAAGCGATGCTATGGAGGACAGCAATAAGAAAGAATCATCACGTAATGATAGTAACAAAGAAGTGACTGGAATGCAAAATCATCATCGTTTAACTGCACCTCTTACTAAACCTAAAGAATTAGATGGTTATGTTGGATTCGCTAATTTACCCAATCAAGTTTATAGAAAAGCTGTTAAAAGAGGCTTCGATTTTACTCTTATGGTCGTAGGTGAGCACTTATGTTATTGTTTAGTAGTAATATTATTTTATGGATATAAATATAATTTGGTAAAACTAAATATTTTTCTTATTACAGGAGCATCTGGTTTAGGTAAATCAACGTTGATAAATTCCATGTTTCTTGCTGATATTTATAGCGCAGAATATCCTGGACCGAGTCTTCGTGTGAAAAAAACTGTCGCGGTAGAAACAAGTAAAGTAATGTTGAAAGAAAATGGAGTAAATCTTACATTGACCGTCGTTGACACCCCAGGATTTGGTGATGCTGTAGATAACAGTAATTGGTAATGATTAATTCATATTGTATTAATATTATGTATTTTATAATGTACATACCTCTTAGATGAACTATTTAATTGTTTCATTGTCCTCAGTTGGGTGCCAGTAATCGAGTATATTGAATCCAAATATGAAGAATTTTTAAATGCAGAATCACGAGTTGTTAGACGACAAATACCAGACAGTCGAGTACACTGTTGTTTGTATTTTGTTGCACCATCTGGTCACGGTTTAAAGCCCTTGGATGTTGAATTCATGCAACGTCTTCATGATAAAGTTAATATTATTCCTGTTATTGCTAAAGCTGACACAATGACTCCGGATGAATGTGCACAGTTTAAAAAACAAGTATGCATTACAATAATAATGTTTGAAACATAATATTTTTTTTTCTATAAGTAAATTACTGTATGTTTTCAATTTTATATATGATTTATTAGATATTGAATGAGATGGCACAGCATAAAATAAAAATTTACGAATTCCCGGAACTTGAAGAGGAGGAGGAAAATAAAATGCAAAAAGTTCTTAGGGATAGAGTACCATTTGCTGTTGTTGGAGCAAATACTGTTGTTGATCATGACGGAAAAAAAGTCCGTGGTAGAAAATATCCATGGGGAGTAGCTGAAGGTATGAACATGAATGCATATAAAAATTTCTTGCATTTATATTTATATAAATTCAATCAGAATAATTAGCATGAGTTATTTACAATTTATTTCTTACAGTTGAAAATTTGGAGCATTGTGATTTTATTGCACTGCGAAATATGGTGATAGGAACGCATTTTCAAGATCTTAAGGATGTTACAAATAATGTACATTATGAAAATTTCCGATGTCGCACTTTAGCAGGACTTGGCGTTGACGGAAAACCCACGAGAATCTCAAATAAGTAAGTTGAATTGATCTCACATTTGATAATTTAATCAAATTTCATAGTATTTAATAGAAAAAATTACGATTAAGTTATGTAAGGAGGTGAAATATCATTTAAAATGCAAATATTTATAATTAAAAACGGTCATTTTTCTCATGCTATTTAAGCAAATTTTACAAGAAACAAGCTTGTGCATGCAAACTAAACAAAAAAATAGGGTTATTACTAGTGAGAGAGATTAGAAATTTGTGAAAAATAACAAGATATATGATACCAAAAAGGAATTTAAAAAAAAAATCATTTTTTTTTCTCAACATTGCTAACGAAATTTTAATAGTGATTTCTTATTGGTTAGTTTGTGCCCACCAGGAGTGATGAACAGTTTCATGACAGTGTGGTAAGTGGCGTTGTAGAAACAGTGCTTATGTACTTCGGTTTTGTGTGCACAAGTCTTAATAATTTTCCTATCCGCCTCCTTACCAATTCTTGTTGCAAGCAGATGAATAGTAGGGACTCATTTGATATCTATAAGTTATGTTTAGTGTGTGATTTTTTTTTTTTTCAATTTGTTCATTATACTCTTGTGGTGATTAAAACATGAGTATTTAATACTCATTGAAGAAAATTGTGTTTTCAATAAATAATATATATTTATTTTTAATTTTCTCTTTGTCAGGAACCCATTGGCACAATTAGAGGAAGAAAAGCGAGAGCACGATAATAAAATGAAGAAAATGGAAATAGAAATGGAGCAGGTGTTTGAGATGAAAGTCCGTGAGAAGAAACAAAAATTAAAGGACTCTGAGGCAGATGTATGTTTCCATATTAAAATATTATTAATTAAAATAATGCCAATTGATTGATTATTATAATTTGTTGTATAGTTACAACGGCGACATGAACAAATGCGGCGCTCATTGGAGCAACAGTTGCGTGAATTGGAAGATAAGAGACGGCAATTTGAGAATGAAAGACAGGTATGGGAGCAACAGACTGGCCAGAGCATTGAAGAATTACGTAGACGTAGTTTGGAAGCAAATTCAAAAGAGTAAGTAGACTTCACATTTTCTCACCAGCTTCTGAGTCACGTATATATGTTGGAATTATCAATGTTGGTTTACCAATTTTCTCGTCCCCCTTCATTAATTTCATGTACATCTTCGTAATGTAATTTGTTTCAATGCATGCAGCGATTTATTGAAATTGTACAAAAGGCAAGTTGGAATAGTATTGAAAAAGTAAAAATGATTATAAAAGTGCCGCATGCTGTGGCTTTTAATATTTCTACCTAATTAGTCATTATTTTTCATTCTAATTTAATGGTAGTGTGTTACTGAGCGCTTATTTGCTTTTAAATATTGAATGTGTTTGCTGTGTATACGAAATCGCGGTGTCCATGTGATTTAGGACAGGCTCCGTATCCTCTGAGGGATCTGGCGGTGCAGGGGGTACATTGAGAGGGTCTCGAGGATTAGGAAGTCTTCTTCGTCGTCACACCAGTTTCAAATCATCTCAAGACAACCCCACACAGATACAGCTTGTCATACAACATCCTCAGCATCCTTCATAATAATATTAATAATTATAATTCGATAAATTGACAATTCATTGCAATTGTTCCTTCGCCTCATTATCACAAAGAATTATAGATATATATATAATTACATAGTATATATAATTTGTGTTTGAATATATGAATAATATTTACATTTCTTACTGGTTCAATAGAATTGTTGGATAGCAATTCTAAGAGCATATTTTTTCCATCAATTTTGATATTAACAAAATTAAAAATTAAATGTATAGAATAAAATCAATCATATTCATAAAATTTGTCATTTAGCTCTCGAAACTAACAGATAATATTAAAAAAAAAAAATAAATGTAAAACTAGCGCTTGATAATTTAATTTGAGTAATGTGTAGTAGCATAACAGCACTCATTGTAAACTCTGAACAAGCTGTCAGCATCTTCACAAATCATCGCGTGTCCCTTTCATTAGCAAATGCTAATTAAAATAATTCAATTATTATATGAAATAGAGTGATCAGCAGACAGCTTGACAGGGGGCCAAGTTACTCGCAATTATAAACAATTCACAATCAATGATTTGTAGATTGTTAATTTCAAATTGAATATTTTATGCAAATAAAAATAATGCTTTCGTATATATGTATACTTTTATGTATATATATGTTGACTAACCATTTATGTTCACTTTGCGCAGCGTATAAGAGATGAAGATTGTATTTTCATTTTCATATTTGCGCATGAATATTTATTTATTTATTTTTTTTTTCAAAATAAAATGCTCGCTGATTCAATTTCGTGCTGATCATTCATTTAAAAAAGAGGAAAATTATGTAATAGTCCGAAATATCGAAACAATTGATTAAGAAAGTGCAATAGGTCTGTGGTGCATCGGTCATGATACTTTATTCATTGTTGTGGGCATGATTTATCAATAATTATGTGCTGTGGTGTTTTTATTATAAGTGTGCTTCCATTATCTCGAATACTATGTGGCAAAAAAAAATTTTAAGCTTTTGTTATAAGAGAAAGAAAGAGATGAGAGGAAAATGCCAAGTGTGATATTGATAATTTTTTCCTTTCAGGGGTGTCGATGGCAAGGACAAAAAGAGCAAGAAAAAAGGACTGTTCTAAAGACTTGAAGCAAGCCAAAAATATAATTCACAGGATCAGTAAAAATAAATGTTTATGTGTATGAAACTCTCTAATCCATTTAAAAAAAATCTAGCTATATGCATTTGATTGCTGGGAGTTAAAAAATGGTCTATTTACTCGACAACCAAGATTTATTGCACACAGTGAAAAAATATTATTTCATTGTATAAAAAGAATTACATTGATAAGACTTTAAAATTTTCTACGTTATTGATTATTACCAATATACATACTTAAGGAAAATTACTCCACGAATAGGATATGGACAGCTAAGAAATTTTTTAATGCTTCCGATTATATTCAAGTATATGATCATGACACATCAATATATTTAATCGCTCAATTTTGACGAATATATGTTGACATCAATAGTTTTTGTCATCTTCATTATCATCATCTTCATCGCCATTATTATTATTGAAGGGACAAAATTAACGTTATGATAAATTTACGTGCGTCACTCTTAGCTCAAAAGAAAAAACGAAAAAAAAAAAATTAATATTTTATTTATAACAGTTTATATATCAATTGTACAAATATAAGAATAACGATTATTTAAGCCATAATTTTATATTGGTTAAATATGCCCGTTTATAAAACTTACATTAAATACGCGCGGTAGCATTATCTTTAGTATTATTTTTTGTCTTTCTAAATATAGCGGTGAAATTAAATGTCTTTTTAATATAACAATGTGTGCTCAAGAAGCATTAATTGCTGTTGAGAAATTAAATTTTTTGTCAGTTTATATATTACTCAAATCATATATGAAAGTGTTTTGAGTAATGAAAACAATTAGTCATGGTATGATGATTTTTTGCGTTATGAATTATTTCAATTTATAATGATAATGAATTATGAAATTTGCACTATTTATGATTATTCAATGAAGTGATTGGCGTCCATTAGTAATTCTGGAATATTCAAAAGTTAAATAATATGTCAATGCTGTTATCGATACGAAGGTCAAAAAATATCATTATCCATTCTACAAAAATCGAAAGCATGTATTATAATTATTAAAAAGAGTGGTTATGTACATATATACACATTTTTTATTTTGTGATTTACTTTTTTCGCCATTTACAATAAATTTACAATTGAAAAATTTCCAGTTAATGTCGTTTGTTTCGAAAAATATTTTTGTGTTTTTGTGCATATTTTTATTGCGCCATAAAAATGATCAAATGATTTGTAATAATACGTGCCAAATGACGTACTCATATGTAGATAAATTGGCTAATTACATTTAATGTTCATAATTTGAAGAGAAAAAACAAAGTTACTTAAATAACATGCCATTGCAAAATGCATAAAATTTTGCTTAATGTGCATATCACATTCTGGTACAAAATTTTTTGCTTATACGTAATTTATGTAAGACTTTGAATAGTGTTGAACGAATTTCATCACTAAATAATAAGTAAAACCTGTCAATGTCTCTCATTCAATTTTCCTGATTATGGATATTGACAGTATCAAAAGGTCTGTGATTTGTCCGACCATGTGTGAAATAATAGCCATGTATTCAAATATAAAATAATTATAGAATATTTATTTATAAGTAAATCTAATAATTTGCAGATAAATATAGGTCACTGAATAAAATAGGGTGAATAGCATTTAAAAAATGAAGAGTGCGTATTTTTTTTTGTTTAAAAAATTTGCGATACTGTCTAAAGGAAAAATAATAATAGTACAACTCATCATTGGAATCAAAAAATTGATTACATCATTTTAAAAATATTTAGATGCATTTTTTTATAGAGTCAGTAGTGCATTTCTTTTCGCAAATCAACCTCAATATAATTGACTATAATAGATAACATTCCTAACTGTTAATTGCATTTATTATTGAAAGATTAAAAAGAACAAATAGAATTCGCGCACTAAACTTTTTTTCTGAATTAATTTCAAAAAAGAAAAAATTGATCGTTCTCAACATATATATGTATTATATATAGGATGTATACACAGACATTTATACGTGTTTGTAATAACTAAACACCGCTATATAGTTTTTTATCTTCTGTACATTAAATAATAGAGAACTGCTTTATTATTATGCGTACAGTGTGATAAAGAGTAAATATTGTAGTCAATTAGGACATATAAATATTATGAATGAAAAAATAAAAGAAAAACAAAAATTATATTTTGCTGTGCCAGATAGAAATAACGCTGCCGCCAATCACTGTATGAATTTAGATGTAATTATTGGAACTTCCATGAAACGTATTATAATTGTATACTAATCAGTAAAAATTACTGTGTAAATTTTATTCATTATTTTCCATGCCTCTCCTGTTCATACTGAAGCTTCATGAACATAGCAACATATTGCATAGATATTATACAATATAAATACCAGCGAATAAATTAAAAAAGAATTGAAAGAATTTCTTTGATTTCTAAAATCGTAACCGCATAATGATTCTGACATTCAGAATATCCGAGATGTTGGCCTAAATATTTTAATCATATTCAGTCACGTTCAAGGTTATACATTCAAAATGGCTTTGAAAAAATGTGTACACGTGTCTGCTGAAAATTTTTTACGGTATTCATCAATTAAAATCCATTCAAACAATTATTCAACATAAAAATTACTAATCTATTTAGAATATTTAATTTATTAGGTTTTCATAAAATTGATTCAACTTTTACATGATACCACGTGACATCAATATATGTATACTGAGAATAATGGAGTCCAATAAAATAATTGAATAATAAAATGATAGATTTAAACCTTTTGAATTATTTACCATATGGTACATATTGTTACGTGTATGCTATACAAAATTCTACATATCCCCACTATTTTCAGTGTTGCTAATATTCATAAATAGCCCCGGATTTAGCTGTATATATTATCGTGCTATATTCATATCCACCACGTTGATATTGGGAATGACGCGATGCTCGTGTTCCCCTACCTAAAATCCATTAAATGGCCAAGACTGAAATGAAACGTGTGCCAGCTATGTTAATATATATTTCAGTTGTATGGTGGAGGTCTGTACGAGTGGAGGTGATAGACATTTAGCAGTCTCAAGAAGATTTTACTCAAGCTCCAAAGTAACCTCAGGCTATCCAAAAGTCGGAAGTCACCCAGTGGCCGTGATTTTCATTCACTGAGTTTCACTTCTAACCTAGATACTGCATTGGAGAATAATAATAATTTGCTCTATCGTGGTCAAAGAGTTTTGATTTAATTGTGGTTCATCACTACCGTTGAATTATTTAATAAATTAACTCAGCGGTCAATTGAAATTATTGTATATATAGTATTTGATGAATTGAAGAAAATGGTTTATAAAAAAATTTTTTAATTCAATAATAAACACTTTATTAGTGATTAGAGGTTACGTAAATTGCCGGTAGGCTATGTTTATATTTGCATATATTTTTATTTATACACGTTTTCATTCATTATTTATTTAATAACGTTATTAAATATTAATTTGTGTATTTTTATAGTTTCCAAAGAATAATTGAGATTTAGTTGACTCATAAATTCAGTTAATTAATAGTATTGTTATCATATAAATAATCATGTGGCCGAATAACGTTGGTATCAGAGCTATTGAGCTGTATTTTCCGGCATTGTATGTTGATCAAGTGGAACTTGAAAAATTTGATGGAGTATCACCAGGAAAATATACAATTGGTTTTGGTCAATCTAAAATGGGATTTTGCAACGATCGTGAAGATATTGGTTCTCTCTGTTTAACCGTTACTCAAAGATTATTGGAGAGATATTCCATACAACCATGCGATATTGGAAGACTAGAAGTGGGAACAGAAACAATTATAGACAAGAGTAAATCAATAAAATCTGTGCTCATGCAATTGTTTGAACCATTTGGAGCAACTGATATTGAAGGCGTGGATTCAACTAATGCCTGCTATGGTGGAACTGCAGCCCTTCTTAATGCTGTTTCTTGGATTGAAAGCAGCGCATGGGATGGACGATTGGCTCTAGTTGTTGCGGCTGATAATGCAGTTTATGCAAAAGGAAGTGCCCGACAAACAGGTGGTGCAGGGGCAATTGCTATGATTGTTGGGCCGGACGCGCCATTGATTTTTGATCGAGGAATCAGGGCTTCGTATATGAAACACGCTTATGATTTTTATAAACCCGATCTCAGATCAGAATATCCTGTTGTTGATGGCCCATTAACAATTCAATGTTATCTTAATGCATTGGACAATTGTTACCAAAAATATTGTGAGAAAGCTGAAAAAAAAACTGCAAGCTTGGTTTCATTAGATACATTTGATGCGCTAATTTTCCATTCACCTTATTGTAAATTAGTCCAAAAATCATTTGCTAGAATTGCATTTATAGATTTTCTACGATTATCAAATGATGAAGCTATAAAGAAATATCCACAGTTAGAAAAATTTCGTGATGCTAAGCTTGAAAAAACTTACTTTGATAGAGACATTGAGAAGGCTTTCATGACATTAAGCAACGAGAGTTTCAAAGTTAAAACACATCCAAGTTTATATATTTCTAATCTCGTTGGAAATATGTATACACCATCAGTTTATGCTGGTTTGGTATCATTGCTCATTAGTACATCACCGGAGAATCTAGCTGGGAAAAAAGTAGGAGTATTTTCGTATGGATCTGGTCTAACTTCCAGTATGTATTCATTAACAATAACAAAAGATGCAATTCCTAATTCACCATTAGAAACATTGATCTCTCATTTATCATACATCAAACCACAATTGGATGCAAGAAAATGTGTTGCTCCTGAGGATTACACAAAAATATTGGAGCAACGTGAGACGAATTGGCATACATTACCATTTGAGCCACAAAGCACAATTGATTCTATGTTTCCTGGAACTTATTATCTTGTAAAAATTGATGAAATGTATAGACGAACTTATGCACGAGTACCATTATTTCAATGATTGTTAAATTATTTAATTTGATGTAATAATTCATAATTACAATCGGAGAAAAATTGTTTGGTATTGGGAATAAAACATTAAATTTGATGTTATCTATATACATATATGCGAATCGAATAAGATATTTATGGATGAAATGTATGTTTTGGATAATGGGTAAATCAGATGTAACAATCTAATCAACACGTTGAGAAATAATATCTAAAAACATGACCTAACGATAATGTATAATGAAATTGCATTAATAACTGATTGCTCATTTAATTCTATTACTCATAATTAGAAAGATTTTTGTTTTTTATTTGTCAAATGTAATTGAAGATATGTGCCTTGTATAAAAACCAAATATACTATCAGATTATAAATTGCATTGGATCATGTCAATTATATATAAATATTATATTTAGATATGTGAATTTTTTACTTGACATAACGATTTAAAATACGTACCTTGCAATAAATGGCCTACTAAAATGATTTGAATAATTTATATAATACATTATATAAATTTTTTACATGTATATGTATAATTTTTATCTTCGACCTATATATGACACTATTCATATGTATAAATATTGATAACAAATAAACTTAGTACTCTCAAGGTATGCATAAATCTTTTTATATAATGTTGTGATGCACATAAATAAAAAATTTATCAAAGTTTTTGAGATTTTACAATCATATGAAAAATATAATTAATGGTTATTGAAAAAAAAAATAAATATATTTCGTTTCTATTTAATTATTTTAAAATATATATTTTTTATTATATTAGATACTCCATTTTTTTTTTTTTTCATTTACATAAATATATTCTACATATTATCTATAATGAACACAGCGATTTATAGTTTTAGTCACTTGTGACGAAACTAATTAATACATATTCTCCAATACATGTTAAAATTGCACATAAAAAAAAATTACAAAAATAGATACATCATTGAATAAGTAGGCCTTGGAGTAATATAACAATCTTAGGTTAATATTTATACAAATTCAAAATAAGAGATTCTGATGCACATGTATTTTTTTTAAAATAGATATTTTGTTGAGCTTTAGAATTATTCTTTTATTCAAACTATGCTCTATTTTTTCAGGTCATATATGTCATAATTTTATATTTATAAATTCTACTTATTCAATTTTCTTTGTGCTTTTTCATACATTTCTACGAACACTGTTAAACTCCATTGACTTGAGGTCAATAAATAAATATATATCCTATTATTATATTAATATTTCTATGCAGATAATGTTTTCTATTGTGATTTCAACATTATCATTATTGTTTAAGTGGAAGCATTTAAGTTTCTATTTAATCTATCAATTTAATAAAAAAAAATGAACGATACCAATCATAATTCGGAGAGATAATTTTATGATTACTTGTATGGACAACCTGAACAAGAAGAAAGTGCTCGGCTATCACCAAGAGTCACGATTTCATCATTTTTTGTTGATAATTGGCAGCACTCATGACGACTCTGTAATTTCCAATTTAATAATTATAAATTGATACATTATATTAATGAAAAATAATAAATAAACTATCGAATGATTCACCTTCAATTCAGATGCTATACAGAAAAATATCGTATCTATATTAACGTTATCTTTTGCAGATGTTTCAACAACATGTAAAACCTCTGGTAAATATGAACACAATGCTTCGGCTTCTTTTAATTCAACCTCTCTCAAACTTTCCAAGTCACATTTATTACCTAGAATCATAGAAAAAAAAATATTTAACATTATCATCTATTGAAAATGAACAAATATATTATATAGAAAACAAATTTATATATGCCTCACCGACTAATATTAACATTACATTGGAAGACGTATATCTCCTCACTTCATCAACCCATTTTTGTATATTTATGAAAGTTGATCGGTTTGTGATATCGTAAACTGAAAATTAAATTTATTAAAAATTGAACTTCATTTTGCTTTTAGACATATTTTTTAATAATAAATTATGTATGATTACCTAGAATTATACCATTGGCTGATCTGTAATAACTTTGAGTAATTGTCTGAAATCTTTCTTGGCCAGCAGTATCCCATATTTGTAACTAATGTAAATTACGAGTGTAAGAAAAATTCATAAAGTTTATCATACTAAATTCTTAAATGATATATTGGTATATTTCAATTATGTTTGACTAACCTTCACCTTCTTTCCATCTATTAATATAGTTTTCATTGAGAAATCAACTCCAATTGTATTTCCATGGCGTTCAACGTATGTACCTGATCTGAATCTCTGTAAAACACAAGTTTTTCCAGTTCCACAGTCGCCAATTAAAACGATTTTGAATAGAAAGTCGAATTTCTCATCTCCGAAATTCAATAAATCAACCGGATCGCGGATTGACATTTTTTTGTTATATTTGTTTACGAAAATAATTAGCTGTGAAGAAATTGAGAATATGCATGATCTGTATGACCTGCATAGTGAACAATAGTAAGTTGTAAATGGTGAGCATGAAGGATAAACTTTGTAAGTAATGAGTTGATGAGAGTAAGTAAACAAATTTCTTCGTAACAAGAGAGAAAGAGAGATGCTGTACTATTTGTTTGGCGCGATATTTGAAACGCATCTGTAAAATAAATAATTGGAAAAATGATCTAATAATTAATATTATTCCAGGAAAAAAAATTCAAACAATTGAATTATAATATAGAGAACTTGATGAACAATTATGTAAAAGTCAAATTTTTTCAATATTACCTTTATCTGTTACATAATTAACGGATCTACATTTTTACCGTGTAAATTTGAATGTAGTTTTGTTCATAAAATCTACAAATTATGTGGCGCCACCTATCTTGTTTAGTTTCCTTTCATTTGTATTTATGTATTTTATGCTTTATCCGGTTTTCTCGTTTTCTATACATTCATCAATTTTGCGGTGAAAATTTTTTTGAATTTTAATAATATTTAAAGAAGAAATTATAAACAAATGGAAATGTGTTGGACTGCACTGAGATTATCGAGGAATATTATTAAATGTCAGTTTAATTTATCAAAGGTATTTTATTCAGATATTTGTTCAAGTAAATTACATTTGAAAAGGAATAATACATGGCTTAAATCATCCGAAAACCAAAATTTAAGCCAAGATTTATTAATAAAAAACAGCCCATTTACGATAAATTCAAGATCAATTTTAACATCATGTGTAATGCGAAAATCAAAGGAAAAAGGAGAGAAAAAGAAATCTGGAAAAGCACAACATATTGATTTAAATGAAGCACGAGAAGTATTGGACATTGACAACTTTACAAATCGAATGAATAATTCCGTGGATGAATTAAAAGATAATTTTATAAAACACCTTACACTTAGATCATCAGCAGGATCGATAGAGCAAGTTGTCGTTGACTTTGAGGGTGAAAAGTATATTTTACAAGATTTAGTGCAAATAGTACGTAAACCGAAAACTGTTGTGGTGAATGCAGTATCATTCCCGCAGGCGATTCCACAAATTTTAAAAGCTCTTAGCAATAGTGGATTGAACTTAAATCCCCAACAGGATGGTACCACGCTATTCATCCCGATTCCAAAGTGAGTTGGAAAAAAATTCTACAATATAATGCTAAAAAAATATTCAATTTAATATACATTGATTTGTTTCAGAGTTACGAAAGAACATAGAGAAGGTCTTGCTAAAAATGCCAAAGTACTATTTATAAAAAGTCGTGATAGCATCAAAGATATTAAGAATAAAGAGTTGAAAGCTTTGAAAAATAAACCATCGCTGTCTGAAGACAAAATGAGGAGAATACAAGCACAACTTGAAGCTCTCTGCGATGAGTATGTCAAAAAAGCAGAAGGTATTTTAGATGTTAAGCAGAAGGAATTATTAAGAGCTTCAGATTAATTTGTAAATTCTTTCATTTAAATTCCGTTTCATCTTCCAATAATTTACTCATCATTTTGCTGTATATACATTAACATTTTTTTTTTTTTTTAGAAATAAAAGAAAATTTCTTCAATATATTTATCAATGTTTTTTGGTATTAAAAATTATCACGATTATTATTGTTATATTTTCATATGATTTTTAATATAATCATCTAGTGCTATGCATAATATTTCAGTTGCTTTTTTTAGTATATCAATTTGATGAAAAGCAATACTTATTCTGAAATTATTATTAGCCTTTCCCTCTTGTGAGAAACGTGATCCTGGTATTGCTGCAACTTTGTGCGTTTCCTGACACCATTTTATAAAATCTGATGCGTCACACGCTAAAATAATTATCAATCATTTATAAGTATTTAATATTCGTTAAACAATTGTATGATTTACCTGGAGGTAGATGAATCCAAATGAAATAGCCGCCACTGGGTTCATAAAAGGAACAGCATTTAGGAAGTAAACGTTTTAGAACATCACAAACTGTAGCTAAACGTTTCTGCAATTACAAAATTAATATTTAATCTATACATGTGCTAAACATTACATACTTTGTAGAGATAAAATAATTCTCCTGAACATATGTATGCACATATGCATATAAATAATCTTGATATGTTCATTACTAACCGTATATATTTCGATAAGTAAATCAAGATACTTATCTTGAATATTTAAATGTAAAAGACTTGCTATCACACCAGATACATAATGATTAGCACCACCACCACTACTCATTACGCCACTACAATATAAATATGCATTATGAAAAACGGAATAAATTTGTTTTGAAGCAAAAAGGTTAAATATAATTATCCTTACGATGTTCGTAAAATATTGGCAACTCGTGGTGGACATTCTATCCATCCAAGTCGAATTGCTGGTGATAAAATTTTTGATAATGAACCATTTGAAATAACGTTTCCACCTTGATAATTAACGTCTTCTTTATTATCGTAATGAAATAGTCTGTGGGGCGGAGGTCCACTTGGATAATGTAAAAGATTATAAACATCATCGCAGATAACGACCATTGAATAATTTCGAGCGATCTCTACCAACTTTTTACAGCACTCTAATATAATTTTAAGTCATATTAGATGATATTCAATGAAGAATTAAATTATTAATATTAAATTAAATAATACCTGGTGGTAGAACTGATCCAGTTGGATTATGATACGTAGGAATAGTATAAAATGCACTCCAAAATATTTTGCTATCATTATTAGTATGAAATGGACCATATTTTTTTTTTGATTCACAAATAATTTTATCCAGTGCATTTAGATCAACGATGTCATTTTTCATCGGTACTGATACAGAATTTACATCGAAATTATTATGTAATTATATTTATTTTATAAATAACGAATACTTACCGACTACTATTTTCATAAAAGGAAATTGTTCAAAAACACGGAGAGCTATCATATACGTTACTTCTTCAACAAAAATAATTCCGTTGGGTGCAAGAATACTCGTAAGAAGAAGATGAAGCCCATGAGTTGCTCCATAGCTTAATATTAAATTTTCCCTAGCAACAGAATCACCGTAACGTCGAGATAAAAACTTGGAAAGCTCATCACGACATTCCCATAAACCGGCTGTAATACCATACTGAAAGAGATAGTACATGCCTTCTTTTTTCTCCTCTTCCTGTAATATTATCTCCAGTTATTTTACTCTACTCTTCATATGTTGAATCAACATATTTTAATGCAGTGTAATTTATTCATAATAACACTATATAAATAATCACCATTCTATGTTGTGTGGCTTTGAGCAACATTTCTTCACAATTTTGCAGGAGGTCTGGTCCAGGCGCTCCAACTGACAAATTGATTATATTTTTTTCATAGACATTAAATATTAAATCACCGTCAAATAAATGACGTAAATAGCGGTCATTAACTTTATCCATGGCAAATTACAATTGATATTTTGAAGTTATAAATTGTTGAATATGTCTATACTGTTTCAAAGTCTCGTCACGACTAATAAGTGCTACTCAATTACTCAACAATTTGTAGTTTGCACTCGGTTGTCATTTGATGACGCTAACTGATGTAGCCTTTTTTCTGACAATAACAGTGGCGTAGTTATGAATTATAATAATCAAGTGTATAACATTTTTTCAACGTATTCAACATACTGTACATTATTAACATGTTACTTAATAGATTAATTTTGCTCGCTATTTTTGCATAGGATTTATAGGATTTTATCATGGAAAATAAAACATTTTAAATTGCATAACGTGATATATGATAATAAATCATATATATATATGTATGTATAAATGTATGTACATTTTATGTAATTTACTTAATAACTAAATTAATTACTAAAATTCGTAACAATTAACACAATAATGTACATTGATACACTGAAAAATATGGCTAATTAATTAAAAGTGAAAGTAAAAATGAATTTATCTCCTTATCTTGTTTGACATATAGATATGGTATGTATGAACATGATAATAGTAATAATCGTTTAGCGATTGTTTCTTTTTTTTTTTTATCGAAAGTTTGTCACATTTATTTGCCTGTACAGCATGGCACTTTCTTATCCTACATTGGATAAAATCAGGCGCACATTAAAGTCAATAGTACGTAATCTGTAGACTGTACACTCACAATAACAAAATATTAGTTCATTTATTTATTTTTTTTTTCAAGTACTTGTTTTTTCATTCTACACTAAAACAAATTTGTATGTGAGGTACGTTTAGTATTTACTTAATATATTATTATTTACATAATCGCTTTCTATTTATATATTTTGTGCTGGAATTTTTAGAAAATTCCGTCTATCGGTCATATAGATGGAGACCGTGTTAGAAATTGGTAATATCGACGGAAAGAAAATAATATTTTATCCTATCACAGTCAGCGGCGGACCGCGAGAGAGTTTGGGGAGCATCACTTGTTCACTCTACATAATACAATTTGTCTTAATTAAATAATATTGGTAAGTTATTATTTACGGCCGCATACAAGCAAGCACACACTGAATATGTAGGTACTAATAAAACTCCCTTAAATTCATGATTTGTTCGAGTTAATTGCGGCTGATTGTTCGTGGAGAGAAAGAAAAAAAAGTAAAATATTTATAACACGAACATATAACATTCAATCGATAATTTCTCAACATAATTTTATATATAAAAAAAATATGAAATAATAATAATTCGTCGTATAAAATTCGCAATATCCCATGATCGAAGAGATACTTATAAAATAATTTATCTTAATATGTCAAAATTTATTTGTCTACGCGTAGATATTAATTTATTTATTTACACGCCAAATTAAATGGCACTTGAGGAATATATCTGATCATGTAGCACATTATTGCCAGTCAAGTTTCACTAAGTATCTACTGCGACTAATTTTAATGACACGGTATAATTTCTTTATACAATATGAAATTCACTTTAATTAATTTAAGACAAATTGAAAATTATACCGTCGTCTCATTTTTTCGCAGCGGTTTCAGTGGCTGACGCTCGCGCTCAAGTCGATCAAAGTCATTATAGTATTCATGATCAGACTCTTCCTCGGAGCATTTCTGTCTCGTTTGTACACCAAATGCACCATTAGCAATAATTTTATTGAGATCTGCCGTTGGAATACCGATTGTTTGAGGAGTTAGTGGGCCATCATCCTGTGACATTATATATTCTGGATTGTCCAGTGATGTTTTGCCCGGCATAGTTAAAAATTCTGGATATTTTCGATAACCACTGATCAATCTCTTTGGTTCTGGATCTAGAACAAGTTAAAAAACAATATTTAATATTTATTCAATCACACAAGGAAATATTTATAATAACTAAATAATAAATTAATTTACCGGTGGGTTTGGTATCGCCAATGAGATCCATATATTGTGTGGCATTTGTAGGAAGTTGGGGCGAGGGCATTAAATAATCATCTTCATCTAATGGCAAATCGAGTTTAAGATTGCCTACTCGTGCTGGTTGATGTATTGTTCCTATTTCCGTTACAAAACAATTATCAGTCACATCGCAATCTCGTGTACCACCAACAATTTGCAATGGATCCGTACAATATCTCGAATTTGAGGGGTCAGGATCATTCCCGTGTCCACAATGGCCATTTAAATGAGTATAATGTATTTGCTGTTGTCCTGCAGCATTGTCGACTTCATTGGATGCATTTCCATTGGGATGATTTGCTGCATTACATCTAAGCAATTCACGATCCCAATTTTGTTGATTTTGTGGCGTAGGCGAATCTGCTGCAGTTGACGCCATTCCGTTGGCCCAACATGTTTTAATTGGAGAATTTGGTGGGGAACCAGAAATACTGGCTGCTGAAATACCTATAGGTATTGGAGCTCGAGATTTTGGCTGAAGATATTCGTCAGGATCCGTTAAAGTTTCATTACCATCTATTGTCGACGCGAGTTTACGTATCATCTCCTTTTCATTCTCCTACAATATAAAATAATAAATTTTTTATATGTACATATGAATATGGATATTAATTTATATATCAGAGAATGTAAAATTAAAATATTTCAACTAACCTGAGCTGCGTATGAAGGAGTTTTTATGTCTTTAAAGTTGGCAATGTAGCGTTCTGGATCTCTTGACATTCGCGCAAATTCATCTCCTAATTCTTTAAAACTTGGCCTCGATTCTGCGTCCAACATCCAGCACTTGATCAATATCATATATACGTCAATGCTTACACCAATGGGTTGCGGTAATCGGTCGCCCTTTTCAAGTAACTCAGGTACTTTACGTGCTGGAACAGTGTCATAGGGTTTCTCACCGTAAGTGAGAATTTCCCAAATGGTAACACCAAATGCCCATACATCTGATTTATGGGTGAAAACACGATGTTGAATACATTCAAGCGCGAGCCATTTAATTGGCATTTTTCCACCAGCAGCTTTATATTGTTCTTCATTGATATCGAGCAATTTAGCAAGGCCAAAGTCAGTGATTTTAACGCAATTTGAATGTTGTACAAGAACATTCCTTGCTGCAAGATCTCGATGAACAAGTCGACGCTCTTCCAGATATGCCATACCACGTGCAATTTGAGTGGACCAGTTAAGTAATGATTTCGGAACAATTTTATTCTTGTAATTTCTAACAAAGTCAAGTAAACAGCCATGCGGTACCAATTGAGTAATTAACATCATCTGTGAAGTCATACAAACAGCAAGAAGTTTAACTAAATTTGGATGCTCAACACTAGCCATTATATATGCCTCATCGAGAAATTCTTTTGATGTATTTGCACCAGTACCGCTGTGTAATACTTTTATCGCCACGGGAACTTTCATGTTTTCACTTTCACAAAACCAAATACCTTTGTAAACATTTCCAAATGCACCAAATCCAAGAATATCTCCTTTCCTCATGTCTTCTTCCTTGATTATTCTCAATTTTGCTAAATTAGGCTTGACACCAGTAGGATGTAACGGTTCATTGTCATCCAATCCCGTAAGTTGCATTGTCATTTTAACCGTGTCATCTTTAGCTTTGCATTTTAAATGCCATTGACACAGTATAAATGCAATAAGTAAAATAAATAATGCCATAAAAACACCACCACCAATGTACATTTTTTGAGTAGATTCATTCTCTAGTGGATATCTTGCGGTCAACGCTTTAGTAGAGCAATATGGTTCACTGTGTGGTGGATATATTTCGTGTGGATTTTCTAGTGGACAAGTTTCTGTACAATTAAATGCAGTACTGTTATCACCTGGTTCACCATCAAAATACAGCTTAAAGTTTCGACATTTGTAACATTGATTTGAAGCAGGACCATTACAACTGAGGCACTCGGAGAAACACGGTTGACATGTCTGTGTCTCGACCTCTACAAAATGATCAGGTGGACATTCATCCAGGCAATGTTCGCCACTTTTCAATTTTTGACACTGTTGACATACTGCGTCGTGATCACCATATCCGGTGCACTTTTTACACTTTGGATGGCATTTTCGACACACTCCTTTGCCAGCAAGTGGCTTTAAGGCACCTTGTTCTTGAGGACTAACCCATTCGTAATAGTGTCCCTCTGGACAGGGTTCACGTTTTTGTAAGCATCCTTCAGGCACATGTCCATTCATAATTGCTTTCTCGCAGCTGTGACAGCCATTTACACCTATATTGTTTTCAGGACCTTCACAGCCACCAACGCAATTTTCATGGCAGTCCTTGCATTGGCCATTATCATTATACTTTGATGTTGGACATTTTTTCACACAGAATGGACCATCTCGAATATTTTTACATTTTGTACAATGCTCTGCACTTGGACCCACACATGTTCCATCACATTCTTCATGACAATGCTTGCACACACGATTATCCGCTTGATAAATTCTATAATCAAATCCAAATTATTTTTCATTAATATTATATTTAGTCATTTTATATATTTCAATGTTTTTTCATTTCATCTTTTTTTCTCTTATTCATTATTTTACCTTTAATAATCCATCACACTTTGATGTATGCAATTTAAATGAATATTTTTATAAAGATATAAACACAATTTTTATAATAAAATTTAAAATTTGATTAACATACCCTGGTATAATACTGCAATTTTCCAGACATACATTTTCAAGAATAAAATTCTTGCATGAGAGACATTGAGCTGGACCAGGGCCCCAACATCCTTCATGGGAGCATTGTTCATCACAAACTAAACCGTTTTTCACTGTTGTCAAAAATCAAATGAAATATTTAAATAAAAGAAAAATATAGAAAATTAATAAATTAATTATCTAAATGTATATCATAAAACTTACCACAATCGGTTATATTTCTATTGTTTGACAATAGACTTCCATGTTCAGAGGATTTTTTAATATTGCTCCAATCAATACTCTGGACATAACATAAATCTTTATTCTCTAGAATTGCAACTGATCCTGAATAAATTTTCTTTAATGAGCTGAGACCAAGTGATACAAGAGCAGTTTTAACAATATAAAGTGATGCGAAATATTCTGTGAGTGTTCTTCCACCAATAACTTCCAAATTTCTAAACGCTGAAAGATTGGTAAAGTCTTTGTGCTCTCCTTGAATATTAAGATATCCAGTGATTTCTTTGAGTGTACTAAAAACTTCCAATCGATCAGGATGCATTGGATCATATCTCGAACCAAAGGTGAAGTTTGGATAAATATGTTGAAAGCCAAGGAAAGTATGATCAACAATAGTGATGGATCCTTCAATAATTGTGCAATCTTTAAAACTGTCAATATTGCCTGAGTGTACTTGATCAACACCTTGACAAGTTTTTGGACAGGGTCCATCACAAGGTACACATTCACCCTGTTGTGCTTTCTTTTTTGGTGGACACGATCGAACACAAGCGCCATTATCTTTGAGTAAATGTTCCGGGCATTTACGTACACACGTTGCACCATACGCATATTTTCCATCGGGATTAGCTTCCCATGAATACGTTGTTGGATTATATTTTTGCATTGGTGGACATTCAAGTGTACAAACACCATCGTCAAAAAAGCTCTTACACGCAAGACAATCACTTTGTTTTGGCCCGGTGCAACCACCTGCACAAAATAAATGACAGCACTCGCGAGGATTTGGACCAAAACATCGTCCTTGCCAGCATTGAGGTGAACAATTAGTTTTGGAGAATCTCTGACAATTTTCTGGTCCTTCACCCCAACAGCCTTGCTCACAATGACGATCGCATTCAGGACATTCGCGCTCAGGCGCTGTGAAATTGTAAACGTAAAAGTACTTGTTGCCTAGTCCAGTTATTATCTCATCCCAATTTATTGTTTTTACATGACACAAATTATAATTGTGGAACATGCCAACGCTACCATTAAGTATGTCTCTGAGCGCAGGCATTTCCAAATTGGACATATGACACATGGTGACAAATAATGAAAATTCATCTTCGTGGATATTGAGCTTGAAAAGGGTACGACCGCGAATAATTTGTAATCGCGGTAATACAAGTCGTGGCACGTCCACATGACTGATGAGAACATATCCAGTAACTTCGCGTATATATTGTAAAAAACTAAGATCAAGTGACTGATTTTGGAGCCATGTTATCTCCAAATTCCCGTCGACGTAAGTACAATTAGTGTACCGATCTCGAAGATTTCGGTAGTGATGGAGTTTATTTGATGGCACTGAAAGTCGTCCATTCGTACCGATACAAACTGAAACAATTACAAAACATTTCCATCAAATAATTATACAATAAATTTATTAAATTAATACATTTGTAAAACGTGTGTATATATAAACATATTTTATCGATTATTTCAAGTATATTTTCCTTCAAAATATACATTGTATAGTTAGTTATTCGGCGAATAAATCGGCAATAGATCGAGGATGAAATTTTATATACATCAGTGAAACGCAATATACTAGCTGCCAATAGTTGTACCTACATGTACCGTAGATTCACAGATATATATATAGTTTTCGAGCTATAGGCCGTATATACCTCGGACAGATCGTATAATATAGCAGCAAGTGGGCGAACCACTTTCATAAACCGTATCGTATGCGTCTTATTGTGCAACTATACCTATATAAGTATGAAAATATCTATACAAACATATATAGAAATAACGGTTTTGTGTTTGCCACTGAATATTTTTCTTCATTATATATCTCTCTCACAACAGAATCAATTTACCATATTTTTTTTATTCATTTGTTGAACATTTTGTCTGGGAAAATTATATACTATAATTAAAACACAATAAATAATGCATAAAAATGTAGCAAAGCGTCATACACGTATATATACGAATACAGTAGATGTATATGGTTCACACATAATATGAAAATGATCGTTGGCTATTAAAACTCTCAAAAGTAATATGAAATAACCACACGATTGCGGTGGCGATGGCTTTGCCATAAGTTGTTTATTTCAACCCGTAAACATGGATACCTACTGCGCCTTTGTTCAAAGTTTTATACCTTTTTATTTCATCCTTACATTCTTTCCAATATATACGCGCGTCCATTTCTTCAGCGAAAAATACCTGGACCCAAAGATCTTATGTATCATAAACGCATAAAATATATATAACTGTTTGACGACGGTATCGAACATATAAAAGAAAAAAAAAAATTTTTAAAACAAAAAGAAAAAAAGGGGAATGTAGCCGATGGAGGCGCAAAAAGGGCGCCAAGTTTTACACAATCTTCATATTTAAACTGCGATGATGAGCATATAGAGACTCTATCATAAGACAATAGAAAATATAAATATACAAAAATATATATCTCCTGCACACATATCTATCCATCCATGCAGATCCATCTGTAATACATATGGACAATACATAAAATTATTATCCATTATTAGTTATTGCAGGGGGAAATAAACGAATAAGATGAGAAGAAAAAATAATAAAAAAATTCCTCGGGGAATTTGCTTTGTTCACAAGTATCTTTCGCGCGTTTGCTCTCTTGCACCGCGAGCGGTATATAGAAATACGTATAGTATAGTTTGGTTGTTGAGCTCGCGGTCATCCATCTTATATATACGTTTCACCTTCGTCCTCGCTCGTGGTCGTTGTTCCTTCAGTGATCCTCTCTCAATATATACCCATACCTCTACTATTATACTTATTCGTCTCTGAGAGTTCTCGCACTCGCGCATCTCACCTCTTACGACTTACACACATATACATATGTGTATATAACAAATGTATGTATACTCGTGTGGCAAAAGGCACAGCCTCCGGTCCACGGTACTTCGTGCTGTCCGTGCGGCGCGTGATGGTTGATGGTGCCTACCTTTAGAGTTTAGTCTGTGGATCACGCTCTTTCGTATATAAAGATTATATGCCAGTCTCGACTTGTATTTTATCCTCAGGCGTCACATTAACTCTCACGCTCTTCTGCACGATATATATACTTATATATATATATGCTACGAAGAAGCTTTTGCCACAGCCATATATGTGCAATATATATATTTCATTTTTAAAACGTCCAAATAAATTTCGCTAGAATAGATTTATAAATATAATATTGGTTATATATGTATTATTATCGATAAATAGATGAAAATTTCTTTTGGTGTATGATGTATATTTAATTATAATGGGATATATATATGTGTATAGTTTAAATAAATGTTTCCAGAATTTTATATATTGTAATTATTAATAAAATGAATAATAAAAACTCACTTTTTCCTTTGACAAATTCAGAATTGAGATTGGCCGACACATTGTTGTTATTTATAATTATTATGAGAATAATTGTCACGGCGCAAATTTGAAATATTGATAGCGCTCGTGATATTCCATGTTGCTGGTGGAACATGTTGATCTTTCATGCCCTTTGAGTGTATGTAGGCTCACTGGGAACCGTAACCTCGTGATCTCTTCTCTTGCGATGCAGTCGCGTAGATATCTTTTCGCTTTTTTTATGATACTTATTAATATTGTCTTGTTGAAATAATATTTTAAATCTTTTCCTCTCTGCTGATCCCATAGCTGTCCGATCTATCGACTGGTCCTCATATTTTTCACTATTATCGTCATTCACTGCAAACAAATAATTAATTATTAATTCATCATGTTGATATTGTAATTTTATTTATATAATAAATTATAGTTTAATACACTAAGAAAAAAAATCTATGAATATATATTTATAAATTTACATGTATATTTGCACGTATCGTTACATGTTGAACATGCTCTGACAACGTTTCCACTTATCTCAAAACTTATCATTTGGAATATAAGGAGACTTGAACACGTTCCAACGTCCCGGTTTCATGCTTAATATACCAGATATCGAAGCTATTTTCTGATAAACTATATAGTGTTGTTGACCAAGCAATCTCAGGTATATATCTTTATTTACATGTATATATTCATTTACTCATAATATATAATCTATTTTTTTATGTACACGCAAATAATGCCCTTGTCGTATAGGACAAAGTTATCACAAATATATTTTAAAAAATTCTGATTTATATACGCATTGTATAATATATTAATGTATAAATTCACATAATTTATATTATAAAAAAAAATATTATAGAATAAAGTAGTATTTTTATAATTAGTATTGTGATATTTAATTGATGTGTAATTTAATAGATTTTTTGATATTATTATATGCAAAGTTTCGGCCAAGTAACTCAACATTTTGATGTGGATTATTTATATTCATGACACGCGTGATCCTTTGCCTGTATTTGACGCAAACTATATATGTATAATATATATAAATACACACACCCTGGACAAGGACAACTTGTTTTCAATAAACTCGTGTGTTTGTTTTAATCAACCTATCGACGATGACATAAATATAAAGTGGTTGAGTGGTGAAAAATAATAAAAAAAAAATGAATAAAAAGAAATAAATAATTTGGATGAATACATCAATAAATAAATTTGATTATGCCATTTGTTATTTGCTTTCAATTTTTTTTATTTTCTCTCTTTCATATCTTCTTCTGGTACATTCCGAAATATTGTATACGCATGGTATGCATACATATATGTATATAATATACGTTATGATTTTTTTTTCCACCTCATCATCGACCTCGAGGTCGTTTCGCCGAACCGGTCGTCGAACGTACGTACTTTTGCATCAGTTCTTTCGCTCCATCTAAGTCGAGATACAAAATACAACACCAGCTGACTGTTTATGTATATATATGATTATTTTGAATGATGTCACCTTTGCAGAATTTCGTATGTGTATATAATTTCTACTGCATATACATATATCCTCTATATTTCTACTGTATCAACATATTTATATTTATATAAAAGTAGATATACTTTATTAATGTATATATGAACATATAGAACGCCTACATATTTGTTTATGCAACATCAGAACGCACTGTATTCCAATGTGAATATACCGTTTCGTTTATTTCGATTATAGCAATGGTTAAAGTCCCCCTGATGTCTTTCACCCACACGATCGTATATAACTTTCTTAATTCATCTCTTTCTCTCGCTTGTATATATATACCTTCATTTGCGCCCACAAATTATTTTTCTCACTATTGCACATTTTATTGTCAAAGTTGTTGGGAAAGAGTCTCTTTGTTTCATTCACATATATAATCAACATATTATTGTATGTAAAAAAATTCATCTATGCAAATAATTATATATTCACGTAAATAAATTTATTTTCATACAAAATGGATAGATAAATATTTATTTATAAATTTAGAAAAGATTTA
>JAQQBR010000002.1:10610442-10621492 GCA_030347285.1 Microctonus hyperodae
TTCTTTGCATTTATAATTCGATATTATTAAATAATAATAATTATAAATTGATATTAATAATTAATACTGATTATAAATTAATAATAATTATAAATGAATATTATTAAATAATAATGATTACAAATTGATATTAATAAATAATTGTAAATTAATATTATTAAAAATTTATTGGGATTTTGAAGAGATGAAATTGATTATAGTACGTGGTGATCCTTTTGCCACCCAGCGTTTGTTCGTCAATTAAAGACATCAATTTTGTGAGAATTACGAAAAAAGTGAATATAAACAGTCCCAGGACTTGTATACAGTTAAAATGAACGTGAACGGATTTGAAAGAATGACATTAACATACCGTACAAAACAGACAAGAGGAAGAATAAAGCAAAAAATTGGAGAATCATGCAGGACGAGTGTGTGGGCTCCCGTGAAATTCATCGAAATCGAAGGAATCTGCAGTGAGAATGACTTAACTGATGAAACCTGCGCGTGTTGATGGTTAAATTTTTCAGTACTTCTACATATATACATGCGTATATATAGTATATACGTATATGTATAAATAAACGATCACGACATCAGCTAATTAACGAGTGATCGGCACTCACGCGTTTGTATATATATACATCAGCTACTAAATATGTCATTGACTGAGTATATAACTTGATCAGGCGGCGCCTGCATGTATTATTTTTTTTTTCCTCTTATCTTGAAAATTTCTTTGATAAAATTCTTATATGGAAAAAAAAAGATGAAATGAATTACTAAAAGTTTTGAAATATTGATAGAATTATGATAAGGATACACTATAAAATGTCACTGATAAATATACATATACATGTGTATTATGTATGTATATGTATATTTATATATGTACTGTTAGAAAAGTGTCGTAGCATCTATGCGAGCTAAACGCTCGACTTTACCTTCAGGTTAACCTCATTCCTGATGCTGACGTCAGATATCGCCTTTCCCTCGCGACTATACGGCACAGGAACCTTTCAGCATCTTCGATGGACAACAAGGAGAAACAGATGTGCATCATGCAGACATCTACATGCCGTTTAGAATTATTTAATAATTATAATTTCAATGCAATAATGATCAAAAATCATTGTATTGAAGTATAAGAAATTTTTTTTTATTTTTAAAAAAATAATTAGGACAAATTAAGTAAGAAACATAATGATTTGGTATTGTCCTGGATGTGTTTGATGCAGATTGTTGGCCGACTATGGTCTTTTGAAAATTTGCAAAATGAATAAGGAAAAAAAAAAATAAATGAAGAGTTTTTCGAGTCTGGTTTTTTTTTTTACATTATATATGACAATTCTCTTTACTTGAAAGGTATGTAGCAGATGTCACGTGTGTATAACTGAAGCATGCTGAAGAGCACATACATCCACACATGTAGAATAGAGTAACAACATATATAGATGTATGTTTTTTGAAAGGACAGTTGCCGCCAACGCATGCCGTTGGTTTCTTACCCTGTCGTTCAAGTCTCCATGATTACTAACCGTGCTGGAAATATCGTGCTCATGATTTCTGTATAGTGACCAAGTTGAGAGAAGGTAGAAACGTAGAATGAATATTGTGGAGAACTGATGTTATAAGCGCGCCCGTGCCAAGTGGTCCCTCGAATAAATTCTAGGGCTTGCGTAATAAATAAGCGAAACCTCAGTTAATTAATCCCCGACAGCGGCATTCGAGTTTTGGATGAAAAAAAAAAAGTACCGATTTACACCTTGTATATATGTACAATATAAAAATCTTTGTTTTCATTATTGGAATACGAGAAAAATTCTTTGTAATTCTAATTTTTTTTTCTCGGCGCACCTTTAACTACAATTATTAAATTGTTCGATGAGAATTGTTATTATTTAAAGAATAAATGAGAAAAAAAACCGGTGTAAAATTTAATGAAGAAATTGTTCGTGTGTACATATAAATCGAAATGGCCATTAAATATATATATATTTACAAAAAATATTTAAAAGAACTATAAAATCGTTTTTTTTTTCAATTACTCGAATATATAACTTGTTCATGTTGGAATAATAATTGTCATATCTTTATAACCATCAACTAATATTGACTATTAAAATTGTGGGAAATATCTGAGTTATCTGAGATATAATTACGAGTTTGAAATGAGGAAAAACCACCTTATTTCTCTGCTAATACTGTAAAGGTATGTATGCACACTCACCGATTTAAAGAATAATTGATGATTCGGAATTGTTGAGAAAGTAGGTATATATCCACTATCCAATAAGAAACAATAAACCGTTTCGAGGCACTTCATTTAATGACCGATAAAAACGAAGATATTTCCACTGAAATTATTCCCAAATAATTCACTATACTGATGACAGTTTCATCACACTCACAAACACACTCATGTTATTCACATAAATTTACGTACTACAACCCAGTGCATTCCTGTCATTTGAAATCCATCTTTCCTCATACTTCATCACTTCATAAAAAAATATCCAACAACGCAAAAATAAATAAACATCACAACTTCAACTTAAAATTCAATTAAAAATCCAACAACTAATTTTATTTATATTACATAAATAATATTCCTAAAAAACACAAAACTGTCAATTTTATAAATCTAATATATTCCGTCACACATTTTTATCACTCCTAAAAATATCTATCCAACATTATCACAGTAATAAAACCTTATCTATGCCTAAATAACGTCGCAATTAAAAAAAAAAAAAAAACATAAATAGTTTGTTGTTAAATTGTTGGTCCGCGCGCGTCTCACCTTGCAGATCGAGTCGTTTGGAGCAACCATGCAACACAGGTCCAAACCAAGTCTCAGTTTCTACTCTCTTCCCTCTCTTCTCCTTCTTTCTCTTTTTTTCTATCTTCGTCTCTACCTTTTCTCTACCACCACCACCACCGTCGTATCCCCCATACCTTCTGGTTTCTCCTCCACTTATTCCAACAGTTCCAACGACTTGTTGAACAGCCCGGCAGGCAAGTACAAGCACAAACATACAAACGTGTCAAGAGTATATTGTTTGCCCTCTCTTTCACCCACATTCTCTACTTGACTATCTTTCTTTCTTGTCCTTCTACAACTACTACTACTACTACTACTACTACTACTACTACATACCACCACTACTTTAGCCTTACCTGCCGCTTCTTTCGCGTCTCATTCGTTCGTTGGTTCTTCTCGTGATCTTTACTAGTCTATACTGAATACTCTCTTTCTCTTTGCCCCTACTTTGCTCTTCCAAAGTTCTAAGCAGGTATAAACATCAACATTTCTATATGTATCTCGTCTAGATATATATAAAGTATGCGTATTATATATGTATATATGTGCGTGTGTATATACATATTCTTTTAAACATTGTGTAAAGCAATTCGTCTCTACACGTATCACATGATTGTGTATTCCTCCAGCTTCCCACACTACCTTTATTTTTTAAACGGACTATACCACCACTTTTAGAATGCTATATATATTCGTTTATACATATGTACCTGTGTGTACATGTAAAAAAAAAATATATACCTATATATAAATGGGATGGGTC
The DNA here is from genome assembly GCA_030347285.1 of Microctonus hyperodae. Classification (NCBI taxonomy): domain Eukaryota; kingdom Metazoa; phylum Arthropoda; class Insecta; order Hymenoptera; family Braconidae; genus Microctonus; species Microctonus hyperodae. Next base: position 10,614,009 of record JAQQBR010000002.1, read on the forward strand.
GAAAAAGAAAAGAAAATAATGTCTAAACATATGTCCAAACCACATGGGTTATTGATTTAATTAGAGAAAAAGTTTCTCTTAATTTTCTCCCTACTTTGTTATTGCTTCACGCTGTGTGTGTGTGTGTTTTTTTTTATTTTTCATTCCCCACTCTCGTGTTCATGAATTATGAGAAGGTAAAGGAGGCTTGTGCGTGGTTATGTGCGCGGAGCCCCGTGAAATCGCAGAGTCGAGTGTTGAAATTCTTTTCTGGATGAGCCGCCATCATATCTCTCTACTGCCCTTAGAGCTAGAAAGGTCGAGGGGTATATTTCTCATTGGTTTAGCAGGTGCCTATATATTTCGTGGGGTACGTGGATGAAGTGTATATAGATGAAGGTATAGGCTTGTAGTAGGATTCAACGTCGATAGCTTTGTAATGTGCCCTGACCCCATCAGAATATACTGCTGCGTTATTTCATTTCAATATATGTATATATGTCTATACTTTTTACTGGGATTCATCTTCACCCCTGTGGAGAAAAGTATCGTTGTATATTCAAGTGGTTTGACCATCGTTGGGACAATGCTGGGCGGTGCAAACCCAAATCAACCTTGCTCTCTTTCTCTCTGTCTCGCACTTGTGTATTTTTTTTTATTTCTTCACTTTTAGTATATCCCGTCCACGGCAACAAGGATTACATAGGCAGAACAATAGGACGAAATTTTCAGGACAAAAAAAGTCAAGAATTCGTTTTTCACTCGTTGAACGTTCAACTGTCGTTAAGCATTTTATACCAGTTCATGTGGAGACAATTTTGTTTTTCAAAACTTGTCTCAATAGCAAAGTTAAATTGTACAATGAAAACATTATATTAAAAATCAATATAATAATGTATATATAGTATACTATATGTATAAGTATGAAAAGAAAATAATTTTCTTTTATAGTTTCATTATTTAAATTATATTTTACACATTTGCAAATAATAAATCATTTTATTTTTATACATTAATACAGTAAAGATGAATTAATATATAAAATATATATCTATATCCATTTACTGTATGGTTTGCATATAGAAAATGCCATGAAGATGAAATATGCAAGTACATACATATATAGTTGAAGCTGCATAACTCGTCTCTATTTGATGATGATGACGACGAAGACGAGTTAAAAGCAAGGTAAGACGCTGTAAAATATTATCTAGGTACACGTCACCTTTGCGTGTTTGTCTCCGCTTCGACTGGTTTCTTCTCTCTTGCGTTCTCTCATATACATATACATATATATATATAAACTTACAACACTTATACATCGCATCATGCACACAAACACATTCTTCTCTGAAATCATGGCGCTCTCGGTTCTCTCAGTTATACTGCTTGGTTCTGTGCCTCTCTCCAGCTCCACTCATCACGATTATTGTATGCTATTCAAATGACCTCGAATGATGGATATACAAAGATTCCCCATGATTTTTCAGAATATAAATACATATATACATGACCTGTATATAATTATTTTTGTTTCATAAATGTAAATATATCTATAATAAAAATAATTGATAGAAATTTAATATATAATAATTGCATGGATAATATGATCGTGATATATAATTCGTAATTCTGTAAACGTTATAGTGTACTTTATATACTAAACTTATGTACATATAAAATATATACATACATATATATTTTACGCATACAATTTCTTGACGCGATATGACGACTATAACTGCATGTTATCGTGTGCTTATCTACCGATATGCCTTCTGAGGGGAAGCATGAGAATCGTTGAAACACGTATATACTCTCCCATATACATATATATGTACATTAAAGTTATAAAGATATTATTATTTTTTTCTTTTTCCAAATTGCGATCGCGACGTTAACGCAATGACAAATATTGAAAATAAACATTTAACATTTGATTATTATATATAAAAGTAGACGCTATATATAATATTTATACGCCTGATGTAGGAATAAAAATTACAATGGAAATATATAAATAATTTGTTGAAATTCCCAAGGGAAAAATAATTTTTTAGATATATAAAATAAATAGTTATACATAGGAGAAACGTAAAAAAAATTTTAAAAGCTTTAAAACTGTTTTACGTTACGAAACTTTAATGGGGCCCTTTAGAATTTTAGTGTATATGTATAGGCATATATGTATATAAACGATTGTGCGGTGGGTCCGTTGTTCGTTTTTCCAATACATAGACATTTTATATAAGCGTAGGTGCGCACGTGTGTATATTATATATCGAGAAATTGATTTGTTGTTGTTACACCAACATTTATACATTTCTTGACGCCATATACGGTAAACGTAATGAAAATATAAACTTTCTGTTTTCTACGAATTGACATATATACTCTGTATATATACCTACAATAATATTCTTTTCTACATATATACATAAATATATGTAATAAAAAAATCTAATGAAACACATTTTGTTTATTTATACACATAATTATCGATAAAAAAAATATGCATTTTTCTGTAATATTTTTTTTATCCCCTTTTCAGTCGCATCAAATATAAAATAAATAATCTCGAGAGCTCAATGTTGCATAATTGACATAAATATTCTCATTAAAAATATAAAACCCATAAAAAAATCAAGATTTTTTATAAAAAGTCCCGACACATCTGTTGCTAATAAATAAGCACACTAGTCGATCAGGATTCGCTATTAAATTATATCTATACTTCGTATATATCACGGTGTATGTCTCGATCACTGATATATATATATAAATATACATATGCAGCATGTACAGAAGAGAATAGTAGCGCCATAGAGAAGTTATATGCGCACGTATATCAATATGATGTCTACTTACAAACACATACTATAAACAAAAAGAAAATGAGGATATATACTGGTAATATCATCAGCAATGTAGAGAGGCTGTGCACGACTGGCAAATCTCATCGAGCAATCTCTTTACTTGGTGAAGATTGCAACCCGTTTTCTGATGCTGTTGTGTGCAGTGCTGCAATATGAGTTTGGAGGAGTTTAACAACAAGCAGCAGCACCACTAGCAATAACTACAGCAAAAGTCTCGGGTATATTCAATCGTAAATCAACGTTCCTGCGCATTACAAACTATATACACGTATATATATACCCTTACGTTCTTTACATTTATGTTGATCTATGTGTATAAATGTTCATGCTTTGTGCAATATTTGCATTATATTGTTGCTTTAGAGAATTTTAAAATTCATGAATTAATTTTTTACGTATTGTGTTCTAGTTCTTCAGGAGATGTAGCACATTTAGGAATATAATTAGAGAGATAAAATATATTTTGATAACTCACCATGAAACATTGTCAACTTGAGAGTGACATTGAAATACTGTCGGCATTGTTGTTGTTTCAAATTAATATCTGTAATTAATCTCACAATTAATACGTTCAAACAATATAGCAATAAAGTATCAGTTGATTAAATTTTTTTTCATTTAATTTTCTTTGAGACATCCATTGTTTTATATGTATATAAATTTATTAAAGACTTTGAAATATTCCCACAGGATCGCGCAGTATAGGGTTATAGCGTTTATTTATGTAAAATAAAAAAATGAACCCATGGAATAAAAAGAATTATTGAAATAGTTTGGATGGTTTAAGAAGAGTGTGTTCATGGTTAAATCGATGGAAAAAGATACATATATATATATATATTAATGGAAGGGAGCTGAGAAACGTCGTACGATTTCTTCTCTGTGAGCATCTGCAGCGCTAAGTCTGCCACGGTTATACCGCTCGAGGGATATAATTATTTATGTGAGATAGAATCTTTGCCAAGGGAGGCTGACTTGAGAGACAAAAGAATCCTGCGCTTATATCGTCGTTGGAGCACTCGTGCCGCAAAGACATATATACGTCGGGGCCACGAGATCGGCTTGGTGAAGAAAGAGATGAAGGAAGAAAATACCTTTGGCTCAACGGGGCATCGAAAAACGATATAGGCTTTAAAATCGCGTGTATTCATGGACGCCATGGTACGGCATCTTGAGATTATGTATTCCTGTAAACGACAAGTCATTTGTATAACTGAATTGGGGAAAAACAATAGTCCACTTGTCAATAATAAATTATTTAAATTAATTTGTGAATGCGAAAATAAAAAATGTAATATTTTTAAATTTATTTATATACAATATTATTTATAAGTTTTGTAATTTATATACTGTCTGACGTTGGTTGTCTCAAAGAAATGATATATAGTTGTATTATATATTTGGTATTTTAGTGAATAAAAAAAAAAAATCTGTAAGAAAAAATAACAAATTTAATTAACATGGATTATTATTTTACAAATGATTATTCTGGAAACATTTATTGTAAATTGGATGATTGTATGATGTATAGATTGAGTATGTTATAGAAATGATTCACACATCCAGAGAGTTTACATTTCATTTACATCACAAACTTAATTCATACCCACGTGTTACAACCGCTTATATATCCGTGGACAGCATATCAAGTAAGTCGCTCTATAAACTTTCAATTACATTGAATTATGTACTCGTTCCGCAAGTTTGGTATACACATATATTACAATAAAAATGATGTCAACAATGTGTGTTGACTCTATGGGAAAAAAAAAATTTTTAAACGTATATAAACAGTAAAAAGTTTAATACGTATTTTTAAAATTTTAAAGTTGTCGTATCTGATTTGAAATAAACGAAAAGAGATATCTCAGTATATTATTCCCAATTGGAGGGAATAATTTAAGGCACTCATGACTACTCAAAGAGCCTCGATGAGCGCTTTTATCGACGTCGGAGGTCTTCCATCCTCATTCTTGTAAAACAACTTGTAAAACGAGAACGAGCGCGAGAGGATGCTCTTCGACCGCGGGTCCGCGGAGGCTATCTGTCTGTTGAATCTATCGACTTCCTTTCTCTTTCTATCTTTCAGTCCCTCTCACTTGTTGTTTCGGCACAGAGGAGAATAAATTGGCAGTGGCGACGCATTACCTAAACCAATGGCCCGAGCCGGACAGTCAATAGTTTACCATTTGCATAAAAGTCCGAAGGGCAACACGAGTTATATATATATTTTTTTTTATTTTATTTCTACCAAATTCGATAAAAATATGTATATATACACACGTTTACAAAACAGTAGGAGCAGTTGTCTATTTTTCATTTGGCTGCATTGACTTACCTGAAACATAAATAAAAATAAAAAAATTATTTTTCGTAATTAATAAAATTTATTTGACACAACAATTTTATAATTTATTGATTTATTAATTTTGTAGAACTTATATATAAGTGTATGACTTGTAAAAAGAATTTTTAATAGAGTTTTATATTGTTAAATAATTATGTATATACATTTAAAATTATATATGTGTGATTTGGATGATTGTTAATTTAATTCTATGACGTTTGACCATTAAACAATTCGTAAGACTGTATGTATTGTTTATGTTGCATGTATTAATGCGACGTGTGTGAGAATATATAAGATTCTGATTTTAGTGGAACGTTAAAACTCCGTGAAACTCGAAGAAAAAAAAAATAAAAACAAGGCGCTTGGAATCAGCACCGCATTCTGAAGTTATGTTGCATGCAAATCTTGTTGTTGTTTCGTGTCAGGAATCCGTGTTTTTGACATAAAAAAAAGCACTATATGTCAAACATAACAATCACTGACATATGAATTAATCTTTTTTTGTTCTCAAACACAGAAGAATGATAATAAAAATACCTAACTGTATTCATAACTATAGAAATCAATAATTTGTGTGAATATTTAAAAACAATAGTGAAAGATTGACGGATATTGATGATGAAATATGCTTCATTTGAATAAAAAAAAAAAAAAAAAGAGCTCAGTCACGTCTGCCTCGATGTAAGAATGATAAAATATATCGATGAATTTTAAATAACAATCGGAATTTTAATGAATCCATTGGTGACTTGACAATGCTCTATCTGGAATAGTAATTAATGAAATTTTCGGCGAGTCATGGCATCCATCCGCTGTCGTCATTTTATATATTTTCATTATAAGCCTCAGTAAAATAAAATGACCAAAAAAAAAAAAAAATATTTCAATCGATGCATAAACACACTACTCCGCGAGCACTTGGTTTAATTCAATAATATATACATTTATATATTTAATCGGAGCATATATAATCCCAAAGATATCGATGAAAAATACGATGAAGCAATAATAACATGGAACTCACTCTACCCGTGTGCATACAGTATTTTTTTTTATTATTATTACTTTTAATTCTTTATGCGCAACTCTCGAGATGAAAACCAGTTTCCATCGCTAGGGGGATAGTCAACGTTAGTTAACGTTGGTATATTACTCGACTCAATCTTTTTACTTTGAATTGTCTTTATATATATCTATTTCTCTTCTTTTGTCTTTCTTTATAATCCCCAAATTTCCTTATCCACATTAGAGATCTTTAAACCGGCTCTGATTTCGTAGAGTGATTTACTGTAAAGCAAGTAAATTTTTGAGCACTCTGTTAAATTCGTTAGATTTTAAATGCTACAGCCTTTTCATGGTACATATATTGTTGACGGATCTTGGTAAACGATCTGAGAGAAAAGAGAAGTCTTCACGCAGGTCCATTATTCCTCCACTTGTATCACAAATCCGCGAGGAAGAAACGAGAACGCTTCCACCACAGCAAAAACCTTAAAAGGTTTAAAGACTACAAATTCAGACTGTGTGATACACGATTACGAATGGCGCTGAGAAAAGAACACGAAGAAAAAGTAAAAGAAAGTCTTTTAGCCATTATTTATGAATTTGGTTCGCCACATAAGGCAACATGCTCGATAAAACACTCAGTATATAAGTATATTCCATTTATTCTTCGTAGACGGATAAACAAAACATTTTATTAATAATATACAATAGCATATAAATACGGGGATCCTTTGGTAAAATAATGATCCAAAGGTTTACATAATTTTACATTATTTCCTATGGTGAATTAAGAGAAGAGACAAAAAAAAATATACATGAATATTTTTGTGTGTTTCGTCCATGTTCCCAAACACCTTTACTGTTTCTCCGGCAAATACCAGAGTCCTGTTTGGAACACACACAAATATATAATTTCCAAGTATAAACCGACGAGTTTAGCTTTTACAACCGTCCGATAGGTGATGCTGGTCATCCCAACTCTTAAAAGATCTCGATCCTGGTGAAGGCCGTCGACCTCCAGCTCCGGTATACAACCAACAAAACACTCCAGGGTCTCCGGGCAATCACGAACAGAAAGTACAAATGGAATGTAATGTAATGTATGTATGCATAATGTCAATAAAAAGGAAAGAATATTATATGGATAAAATAGATAAAATACTATTATTTTAATGCATATTCTAGATGTAAGATATCAAATTAATTATCTAGTGTATAATATATATGTATATAAATGCATTTTATGAAAGCTTTGAAAGTGAAAAAGATCATCC
>JAQQBR010000002.1:10621592-10658036 GCA_030347285.1 Microctonus hyperodae
TTAAATCTTTATTTTCAAAAGTATATCTATAGTTTAATTTGTTTACTAAATGCCAACATTAATTTTCTAAGAAGAAACTAAAAGCCATTTGATGTTTCAAGAAACGAGAAAACATTTTTATTAAATGCCATTTAAATCATTTTTGTGTATGCATTCTTTTTATATAACTTTAAAATTAGTTATGCACATATTTGTTGATTGTAGAATAAGTAGAACTCTAATTCCAACTCTGCATTACCACACGAGCAAATATAAAATTCATAGTCTTAACCCAATAGTCGGCATATTAAATATCTGTTTTGCCGACAGAAAACCAGCTATTACCGGCGTACTTTAAAGCTGTATTGCAACGATTTATATGAATAAATTTTTCGACATTTATCATTTTTTTACATCGACGCACAATTGCATATAAATATCATCTATGTATACTTTACATTCGAATGAAAAGGATAAAGAAGTAAATAAAATGTATACAATCTACACAAGCCGGATGAATAAAACGAAGGAGAAAGTTTCCTTGCACATTGCATATATAATAATGTTTATATAGAGATATATCGTAACACCTGCTTTCACGCAATTTCTATCTTTATTATTTCAGTATTATTTTCCATTGTGTCTAACGATACTTGTTTGGTTCATTACTTGAAATAAACGAATAATTCTACTGATTCCACTGATGAAAGAAAAATAACTACAATAAATTAATCTGATCATTTTCATACAACTATGCCTCTTATTTTCATTTACACGACTGAATAAAAATATTCTTCAGTCCAAATGTCGTTTGCCGATTACAGAACTGAAGAATCGTGATAAGAAAAACATTATTATTTGTATATGTAGAGTACGCAAATTGTTCCAAGTATAAACGCGTACATTATATCCGTTGTACATATGTACGTTGTCTGACGGTATACGAGACCGAAGGTAGGGCGTCACGGATGAGAACGTTCAAGATGGAAAAAGAAGGCGTCGAGGCTTTACCTATACGAAGCTATATGACGACGATCATGAGTCCTCCAGGTAAGGCCGTCGTTTTAGTCGCCGTGAGACGATACGTGTATGAAGAAGAATATGGCGACCTCATTGTTGTACATATTACACTTGCTTTCATATGTATAAGTCTTGTCTGCGTATGTCACGCGGATTTTTATGGTGGGGAATAAAGAGAAAAAATGCGATCCTTCAGTAGTGGAGCTCTGACTCGTTCAAAATCTATTGTATACTTTTTATTTTGCTAGCTTACTTTTCACACAGTTTTATGATAGATCATAAACTATTATTCTCGTATGTTTGAAGATAGCGGAAGTATATGCTTCCTAAAATTTTTTTTTTCAATTGAGCAGAATAAAAAATCGGAAGGTTTAAAGATTTCCGTTGAAAAATAAAACAATGAGATATATCTCGAGTGAAGAGGTAACATGACTCGTCACAATATACCTTCTCGTGTGTTGGACAGGAGAAAAGAGATAGGTTATATAGGTACCGTTTGAGAAAAGTATATATATGTATAAATTTTATATGGTGGTGTCACTTGAGAGTCGAGGCGAGCAATTCTCTTTGACCTCGCTATGGTCCTCGAACCGAGACAGACAGGACTTATGTGAGCAAGAAAGTTAAATGGAACTTTATTATGATAAAAGTTATAAAGTAATGAATAATATTAATTATATTATATGGGGAAAATAATTAACAGAAGCAATATAAAAGACTAAAGTATATACACAGTAAATAAATTATTCGTGGAATTATTTTATGATTGTGATTTAAAATGTTGGGCATTGATGATTTTTGATGAGCTAACGAATTATATATACACATGTATTTTCAGGATAAATATATTTTATGTAGATATTGTTTATGCACAATGTCGTGTCATTTGATTTACTATTTGAATGCACAATGTATATCAGAATGATGATTCAGAATTTCTTTCATAGAAATATATTTTTTTATATCGACACTTGTACAGAATATAACACAGTTTTATTTATTCTTTTAACCTTTTTTTTTTTTGTTCTTTCAAGTTATATACTGAATCAACAATTGTGGATATAAGTTTCGCGCTTTATGCGGCATCTGGCTTGAATTACCAAGCCATATATAATATTTTGTTGATGTGATACTCGTAACTGTAAACACACACTCATAATTTCAGTCTCATTTTCATAAATGTGTTTATGAATATATCTATGCATTATTTACATTACATTCAATTAATAAATAATACACCTTGTCTTCATTTAAAATTATTATATACGTATCTTACATTTTGAAAATTTTAACTGTACAATTGAAAACAAATACATCAAATAGAATTATATATATAAGCTGTAAAATTATAAAGATAAATGTCAAAAATGATAAATGAAGTAACGGTTTTTTTTTTTTTTTCATCATGAATTAGGATTTGTTTTTTATTCTCTTCATATATGTAATTGACATATTTAATAATATCTCGAGTGGAATTTATTTTTGAATACAAGGATAATCGTATATATAAATTAATTTAAATATATGAATGAAATAAATGATTTTACAAAAATAATTTGTCTCAAGATTCATTATTATATTTGCCCGCATATTACACTTCATCAACGTAGGATATTTTTGTCAATACCATAAACTTTTGTTTTCTTAATTAACTTTAAATATTCATTGAGTTGGTCAGAGCAACTACGGGGTAATCATTGAATTAGTAGCGCTGGTTGGTTCCACTTTGTAAAGTGCGCGTGTTTTAAATGAGTCCACTGCGTGCCTCTATCGTGTGACGAGATCATATTATAAAGTAGTCGTTTCTTCAATGCACCCAATAACAATAATAGTGTCATGAGAATGTGCCCATTGTTTATTTCATAAACATTCCCCAATAATTTTATCTGCACACAAAAGGCCATTTGAATTAATCTATTTAATGAGTCGTAGATTGCAATAATAATTGGTATTATACATGTGCATATTTGGAAATTTAATGAAAGCTTATTTATCGTATAATGTATTTTAATTCCATTTTTAATTTCTTTGCCAATTAAATCACCGTTATTTCCTTGTATTAAATATATATTAAACTAGGCGTGTACGTTTATTGTTTATGTAAAAATACGAAGGTTAAACAGTGAATATATATTTGCTGATTGGTATTTCTGAGAAATCATTGTGATTGGTTAAATAAAAATTTCGTAATTATAATTCATAATTATATGTTGAGCATCATCAATTTACTACACTTGTTCGTGATTATTTTTGGGCTAATATTAATGCTGATAATTTGGAATACATATAAAATTACAAAATAAAAAAAAAATCGTGAAGGCATTTTAGTAATTCTCTTGTGTATATACAAATTATTATTTGTTACCTGGGTATAGGCTATTAAATATGCACAAGGCATCACTTGTCGGTCGTTGTATGTTGATAGAAAACGAGTGTTGCATTACGAGTTTCGTGTTTGAAACACCATAATATAGTCTGGCGAACATTCTGACATTTGATTTTACATGTACATATATACGTGTGAGAATACAATTATCTGAAAATAATTTTTGATGAAATAAATGCAGATAATATTCGCAAATAACTGTAAACTGCGGAATAATTTTGGTGGTTTCTTGGTTCGTTTAACCACTCTCACATACACGCAACGTTTCAAGTTCTGTATGAACGTGGGAAGCCGCGATATACATGTATACCGATTGGAGAAAAGAGGCTTGGAACATATGCCAAGAAATGGGTGGCGCCGGCCATGTGTTGAAGAAAAAGAAGGATGCTAAGGAGGGTCTCTCATTGAAGTTGCAAAGTAGAAAGTCTCTCCCGACTATATAGCATTGAATTAACGTATACATATATTGAGAGAGGCTGTGAGAAATTGGAGCGATTCAATGTTTTCCAATTGAATCCAATGGCGTAGCCAGAGTAAAATTAAAAAATTGATGCAGAACAATTTTAATATTAGCAAATTTTTCATTTTTCTTTCATTCTCTGTAAAACATTAACAAGAAATTAAATATTGTAAAGCTGCCGTACCCCTTAAAACTTTATGTATACACTGCAGTTTATATACACGTATATCTTGACCTAACTCAAAGATGAAAGATAAAGTGGGCTAGCTAAAGTTGATAATAAAAGTGCTTCACACACAGACATCAAAACCTGTACAAATGAGATGAGAAGAGTTAACTGAAAATGAAATGTACGGCCCACACAATAGTCTGATGGTGGAACTTCAACACCTGCTCATCATCTCGAGCGTGGGATGATCTTTTATACGATGGGCAGGTATAAATATTGGATGAATAAACTGAGTCTGTATTATAATGGAAGAAGGAGACGATCGATGAATAACACGCGACCACGTATATTACAATAAGAGTATCGATCTATGGAAGAGAAGGATATAAGATAAAATATGAACAAGTAAAAGTTCTCCCACGCTATATATGTTTAACTGTATACTTTTACTTAATGTTTTTTCATTTTGAATATCAGCTGGCATTATACTTTAAATTTGGTTTTTACATCCCCTATATTCACAATTAGGTCAGATGTATTATTTATTTTTTTTTTGTTTTCAATGATTTTTTCCTTTGATAGATGACTTGAATGTGTCTGGTGTCAATATATATACTCGTAGAGATATGTATATATATGCATATATAAATTTGGGAATAGGACCGCGGGGACAGACAGCTGCTTTATGCAGCATGTGAACGGAAGAGATTCGAGGTAGAGGGTAAAAAAAACGAGAGAGGACACTTAGGGAGAAACAGGGGGATGAGAGAAGAGGTCCTCGGAACAGGACGCGTGTTCTTCCAAAGAGATCCTGCTTCCGGGTGTGTATTAAATATTCACTGGGATATTAGTATATAGAATATGTACTAAAGACTCACACCTGTCTAGTTTTTTATTTTTTACCCATGAATTTTTCTTAATTTCCAGCTATTAATAAATTTTCTGAATATAATTAAAATAGTATCGACTTTTTGGTGGATGCAATTAATTACACATGTATATAAAGATGTAGGTATGTAGATATGTTGGATCGTGGGAAATAAATTGAGGAATCCATTGCTCGATTTAAGGAGCATTTCACGTGACGTTGTGATGAATTAATGTAAAGATGTAAAGAGGATGGAAAAAAGAAAAAGGAGATGAGTCATTTAGAGAATTGGTGGGTTGACCACTAAATAATATATATTAATAAAGCTCTTAAATTATAGGAAAGGTACACGTATGAAAAAGTGGACGGTTTGTTTTAAAAAATGGGGCTGAAAAAAATTTTGTAGTAATAGAAATTTTTTATTTTACATTTTCCAACCGGAACGAAATTTTAAATAGTTCTAAAACTATTTATTTATGTTTTGAAATATAATTATTTGTCTATAAACGTATAGAATAGAAAGAAAAATTGTCTTCTGCGTAAATTTACGATGGTGTAATTTATAAAAAAATTTTTTTTCAAATATATATCTTATACACAAAACATTTGTTATTTCACGCAGTGTATAATTGTAATAAAGAAAAATAATTTTATAACTCGATGCGGTCCACAGCGAATGTGCAGACAAAAAAATTATCCAGCATATGTTACAACACATGGTCTTTTTTCTCGCGATTCATATAATGTAGTTGCTTACAATATAAAGTATATAACGCGAGAATTGTATTTTTTTTCCAGTAGAGACTGTGGGAGGTCGCAAAAAAATTGTTGATCCGTTTAATATACCGCAATTCATAAGTGCAGTTTATGATCAGGTGATGATGATATTATTCTCAATGCAAATCCTCGGAAAGTAAACGTGCGTCTATATAAATTTTCTTTTATATATAAAAGTGCTGCTGGTAGTTGGCAATCGGTGTGGAACACTACAGGTCTCTCATCTTTTGAGTTCTCATGTATACAACGAACAAGAGCCTACAAAGACGCGTAACGTTATACCCAGGTGTTCTCCACAACGAAATAGAGTATATTAAATGTGAACCTCTATACTTTTCACATGGTCGATGGAGGTGCATTGAATGAAAAGAGAATAAAAAAAGTGATAACACGATAGGTGGGCCAAGTATCTACTAATAATAAAAAATAAAAACAAAAAAAATTGATAAAGGATAAAAATAAACTGTCAATATATATTGAAGCTGATTTCAGAGAATTAATCAAGTGTAGATATATGTATAGTAAAAGCCGTTTGGTATATATATATATACATATGGACCAGAGTATAGGACTCGAGCGGTCGAGTTCACTTGTTCGTCCACTCTGTGGACATTCACCCCAGTCGCAACAACTACTCAATGCTGCAGTACCAGAGAGCTCTGAAGCTGCTACCATCAAGCTTTGACCATATCGACTTTGTCTCCGGAGACGTATCTGGATGGTTTTCTTGGGAGAGCATCCAGTGTCCCAGTATGGTAAAGACAATGCTGGACCAGGTTCATAATCTTTTTCTCATTCTTTTTCATCGACTTGAACTTTTCCTTTTGTCTTTATCAAGTGTATACACGCATCAAAATGGCGGCAATAATTATTACATATACACAGTTTGCCATATGTTATCGATTGGATTAATAAATATATATAAAATATAAAATACAAATTCTCTATAAATTCAAAAGACGAATTACAGAGTTAGTTATCCTCAATAATGAAATAAAAGAAAAAAATTAGATAAAATAATAAAGATCATACACTGAGAGAGATATGTAGAATGAACTGACGATAAAAGCAAGAGGTATTATATGGATGCTTATGTGAATGTATATATATATATATGAATACAAGTGTGAGGAAGAAAGAAGAGAAGGCACATGGAGACTGGTTTGAACACGATATACGTTGTACAGAGAGCTGGCGTACCGTGCAATCTTCGTCCATTGAATAAGACGCGGTGGGAAACTGCACGGTTATTATATATACCTGAATGGAATAGAATATATATATACATGCATGTATACATGCACGAAGATCGCAGGAGGAGGTAAAGAAGACGAATAATAATGATAACAAAAAGAAGAAATAGTAGTCGAAGGCGAAGATGGAAAAAAAGGACGGGAACGTGGACAGTACGATGAGGGGAGAGCGACGTGGTATGTGCACAAGGTATAGAGTGGAGAATGCCAATGGATGCGAAACTCGTCGTTGCAAAAGGTTCTTGCACCGCAAACTGCTGCACGCAATCTCAGATAACTCTCATTTCAGTAGCTCAAACTTTTTGTATACATGTAATAAGTATAGTGCTGCGTTTTTTTTATAGCTCAGGAAAATATATTATTAATAAATATTTTTTAACTACGGTTCATTCAACATCGAGAGGTTCGAATTTGTTTTCACATTTCTACGCAGTATATACATACATGTAAAATACATAGTTGAAATGAAATATATATCTTGATATGTTGGTTATATATAAAGTGTAACGAGCGTGAAACATCATCTCGGCATTGAATTCCGGGCCAATACGCGCGCCCCCCTCATCAACCTCAATTAAACTTCACTGTCTCGCACTTGGTTATACATATATACGTTGCTTTATACAAAGCAAAAAAAAAAGTAATAGAGCGAGACATTGTAAGATTCTCAAGAGTATATTACCACCATCACACACTTATACTTGTACATGAATTCACATACACATACCTCAATAAACGGAATATTAATTATTATCATGAATTTCTCTGTTAATTTTTGCGAAATTCATACATATTGATATAAACCCATGTATAATTATATATCCATAAGTATATTTACATATATGATAAATTTCATCATTGATCATGAGAGATTGGAATAAATGATTTCCTGCCAAGTTTCTGAAGCATGTATATACATTCTTCTTTTCAACTCAGTCTTAAAGTTCACTGATGAAAGGTTATATTTTGAGTGGACATGATGGTGAATTTGTTAAAAAGATTAGCGGTGTCAATGCTCGATAAAAACTGATTCAAGATCAGAAGCATATCCGCTTAAGTCTTTGAATCACACTTTAAGTATATTGATATAAAAGTATATATATCTTTTGGAATTGTCCATTTAGGGTAGAGAACAAGAGAGAGGGCTTTTAGCTTGTTCATTTTGCTTGACAAGTCACTGTCGAATTTACATAGTATCCATGTTCAACATCCCCTTTTACATGCATACTAAATATCCTCGATTTAATTTCTATCGAGCATGGCAATTGCACATTTATAATAACGCGAAAGAATTATTATAGATTTTTTTTCTACACAATATAATCAAATATGTTTTATATTATGAGTTGCGGTGAATAAGTATAATATGTGAGTGCTGAGTATAAAGAACCGCAGGATAGTTGCATTCCTATGCGATCAGGTGACAATCTCTGAGACGTTAGAGGAAGAGTGAGGGAATATATAATAAAATGACCATGCAGTTTGTTGACGAAAGACTCCATCATATCAAGTAGCTCGTCTGCTATATAAACGTTCTTTCAATCTCTTACAATATACATATGTATAAACGCTGACTGAGAAATTCTAAAGACGGGAAGAGGCCATCGATGTAGAGTCCAATAGCTTATTTTTTTTCTCTCTCGATACTTTGAAAAAAAAAAAAGTGAACGGACATCCTCTTTCTTCTTCTTCTTCTTTACGCAAGAGTCAAACTGGTTTATCGGATCTCGTTCAAGTTTCGTTTCTTTATTTTTTTTCTCACTTGATTTTATTAGAAAGAACCAAAAGTAAACAACATCATCAATTAATTCTACACACACACAATTATCTTTAGCACCGAGCTGAAGAAAAAAATATTGTTTTCTATAGATATTAACTATACATATCATAAAAAATATATTACATTTGAATGATAAAAAAATTTTGTTATCATATTATAAATGTATATAAAATTGCAAAATTATATAGATTTATTTTTACTATCTGGTGGAGTGTATGTGTTGTGAGAAGAGTCAACGGACATTATGTCGAGTCCATCGGGATAAATATAAAATTGGCCATCATATATGCCACCCCCGACTATAACCTTCACGGCGGGGTGTCCTTTTTTTTTCTTCAAAAGCCAAACGAATTCCATTTAGAATTTTTTTTTGTCACAGTGCAACGTTGCCACATTGCACATACAATTCAAAATACAGTATACCTGCATATATATCTATGAGGCATTTCCAAAAATTCCATCATTTTATAATTCTAAATTTACGTCAACAACCAGAATTAAATGAATTAAAATTGAATTTTTAAAATAAAAAATTTGAATATTACGCTTGTGTCTACCTAATATAATCACATGACTTTCATATATGACTTAGATTCGGCGGCTGTATCATTTCATTAGGTCATTAAACAATTACATATGTCTAAAGCCGCTCCCTGGGCTCGTGTCTCTGGTGCCAGCTGTGACTGATGCTCAAAGACTCTTGGCAATATATACCTCATACCACCTCCTTTATCTCATTCTTTTTCTTGTGTACATATATCATTTCTTAAATGTACATACCCACATACATGCACATATATCTATAGATATGTGTATAATAATTGGCGCGAACGTAAATGAACTTTTGCTCGGATGAACAAGTTTCTTTATTCCATTCGTGAGAGTTGATTTATTTGAACCGTCCTCTTTAATAACATACACGTAAAATTAATTAATTTTGTAATGTAAAATAAAATATAGAATTATATTGAATAACCGCGTGATAATCAATATAGGAGATGTGTGACGTGTTCCCACGAATGATCATCATCGAGTCTCAGAGTCAGATCCAAGGCTGTATACATGTTTATATGTTGAGGGAGTGAACTCGCGGGTCAACACCACTTGAACCGATCCCGATGACGGAGACAATCGCGACTGATGACGCATCAGTCGCGAATCATCTTGCGCCGACTTGTAATGACATTTCTACTGAGTGTACAACAATTTTGATATCTCACGTCACATATATGATTGCCAGAGTAATTTATTGTTATTGTTTGTTCCTTTATTCAAATATTTTTATTTTATTTATTTCTTCTAATTATTCTTTCTTGTGTTTTGAGTATAATTATGACGTGTTACATTATGTGAGTGATGATGCAAGTTTCACCGAGTGGTCATAATACCAACGTGATTTATTATTGCAAATGTACATCAGTGGCATTGGTCAAACCAACAGCAATTGAGCTATCTATTCTCTACTACGACAGCAATCACGGCTGAGAGCGCATGCATTCACCTCGCTCATCGGCTACGCTTTACTTCTTCCTCGCATGCCAACTGCAAACCATGTCTCTTTTTGTTTCTTATTTTACAATTAAAAGAAAAAAAAAATAGATGATGTAAAAGTGTGCTGCAACCATTACAATATACACCGAACATTGTAATGAAATAAAAAGTCAATAATGTGATTCAATTGTGAATAAGTTTTTGTATACAATTATTTTTCTTTGCTCATGTGGACTTGGACATTTGGATTCATTATGCGCAGACTAATACTTTCTTTGGATATACGCTGTTTCATTATACTTTTTCCTACTTTTCTTATCCACTCAAAATTAACAATGCAAAAAGTGTATAATAAATAACACAAGCGACCAATGAACTTTCTCGGGGATTATATGAAACAATAACAAAGCTTTTGACTGAAAGTCGTCTTTATAAACTCTAATGTGCCCTTCTCGTTGATCCATAATGAGTCGTTTAACAAGACTATTTAATACAATATATTAAAAAAAAAAAAAATGTACATTTTTTAATTCCTCTATCGTAAAAAAATATTTTACAAAATTCATTACACAAATTATTCGGATATATGACGTTATAATTTATAACTATGAAATTCGGATAATAAAAAAGATACATATATATGATAAAAAAATGGTATTGTGTATTTTGATAATTGAAACTAAAATTTTATATACGTATTAAATTATGTATGTATAATTTTTATCGTCTTTGTATTTTCTTATCGAGATATTTCATGATTGTTTATCAAAGAGCGTATGATCGTCATATAGTGATGATAAGCGATTACTGCGAATGCGTATATGATTTAGATACTTCTATAAATACGTACAATATATTCATATCATACATTTATTAATTTAATTAATTGTTTATTATTATATTGATATAATATTGAAACTCACCTCGTTCTTCAATGACCTCCGCTTGTATGCAAAACTTGGTGAGAAGTAATACGAGATAAATTCCAAGAATAGCGACCCTTGCCATCTTTTTATTGGTAGTGAACTACCTCCACGTAAATAACGATAAATAACGCATATCAACTTATAAACACAGAGTCAAAAGGACACTCACACTCTCTTGATGTACACTTGAGATATTTTCACTAAAGGATTTTGACTTAAATTATATAACTGTAAAACTAACGTATAATTCCGAATAAAAAAAAATAACTACCTGTTTCTTTGATTAAATTACGCATTGATGCACCTTATTAACACGTGTCTAATTTTATTTTATCACATTATAAACAATCCGATTGAACAAATGCACGATTATTACGCCAATAATCTATTTATTATTCCAATAAAAATTTTTGTTTATAATACGTATCGCTTATTGTATTTATAAAACAAATAATTATATGTATTCACGACTTCACTTTTAAAATTAATTTAAAATTTAATTTAATATAAATAATAATAACGAACACTTTGGGGAAGATTTGAATGTACAATAAAATAAAGAAAAATAAACACGAAAATAATAAAACAATAAAATGTATAGGAAGTCGATTAATATTCCAACTTATCCAAGTTTGCGTCTGTCTTACGCACGTTCTCACTCCCACGCTGGTCGAATCCAGAGTACCGCGCAACTTGCCAGTGGCTACAAAACTCACACGCATGCGCAACAGGTAGCGCACCACTACGTTACGAACACGAACGAACATATCCGAAGATCACCGAAAAGGTAAAGTCGCTGTTGTATATGTATTTAATTCTACGAAGACGCACACACTGTTGTGCGTCTAGTGTATATATAATTTTACATGTATATTCATTCTTTGCATCTTTATGTACAATTACATATGTACATACATGCATGTATATACTCAACAAATATATAAATATATACGTATATCTATCTGATATATCCCACACACGATCGCTTTATCGTTGTGAGGTCCTTGTATATATTTGTTTCGCTTGTCGTAAAAAGTGACGGGTTATTTCTATGATGCATTAATGATAATAATTATGTATATTTATGTACACACATGTATAATATGTACGTATATGTGTATATATATATTCTCAAGGATGTGGAAGAATTGCAATATATACACAAGAATGAAGAACAAGTTGTAAAGCCACTTGAACTGATGTTGAGAGACCTGAACATATCTGTGAGTCGAAATAAAAATGTAAAATTAAATTTATCTGCAAAGAGGATATTTTAAAAAATTTCATATACACTTAATTAATTCTATACATTATTTTACATGTATTATTATTATAAAATTTTGCTATGAGAGATTTATATAGGTATTTATCAATGGATAAATAATTTGAAATGTAATGCTTTATAAATCAAATAATGAAATTGAAGAGTCGGTTAAATATATTAAATGACACTTGAAAATAATCATTAGCATGTAGATAGGTATATGTATTTATGTATGTTGCTGTTGACAAGGCAGTTAAATGTGCTTTTGAAGAGAACAGATGTTGTGCTACCGAGTGAACGCTTTTTATTTCATCTCCACTTTGTATCCTCTATGATTCCCACGAGCGATCCAGGATCTTCTTGTGGCCCCTCTCTGGTTTTACGAATTAGTTTTTACAAGATGACGAGAATAGCAAATGGTGGTCCAATAAATTTAACTCTTCACGCGGTGAAATGATTATCTGTGGTATTATGATATATGATTTGAATTTGTGACAAGAGAAATAAATTAAAGAAAATATAGGCCATATGTTCAATCACTTTTTCATATTCATTTATTATAAATAACAAGATGTATATCATCGGTGCGTACGTGTATCATTTAATTTTCGTTTTTTTTTTTAATTTTTTTTTATTTCGTTTATTCATAATAAAGCTCTGTCCGATATCCTTGAGATTATTACTCGATTGCATTCTGTTGATTGCAGTAGTAATTGAGAATACATTGTAATTTATTTCTCCACTTGCACGTGTGGTACGTAGCTATTAACCGGTGCGTAAAGCCAATACGATGCATTGCACCGGCATATTTTCTTCAGGCAACTTGCGAAATTCTATTATTTCGAGCAGTAACATTTGTTGGTACATTCAACTGCACATTGATAGGCGCAATAATTTAATGGCTATCACTATTTTTCTGTCTATCCTCAATTTCCTCATCGCCTCGTTTATTATACTCAAACATATTAGATGTTTTGTACTTCTCACTATGTAAAACATTTTTTTATGGTGAAAAAAAAAATCATTGTCCATTCTCTTTTTATGAATAATACTGAGCAGCTAATTGTCTTTTGCTTCGTCAACGATTTTGAAAGATTATATTACCTCGGTACGACAAACACGTCAGCACCATGTGTATATGTTTAACATGTATATAATAGTCTGCGAGGTTTAGCATTCATTTAGTTCTACGTAATTAGAGGACGAGGCGAGAAACAATGGCTCGTAAATGTTTCAGGTATAGAAAACTAAATGTCATCAATAATTTTTAAGCTACGTATATCGTATTTTGATGCAGGCACGTCTTATCATATCACGCTAAAGGCTTGGGGGAAACCACGCAAATTCGTATGTATGGAGACCTACCAAACCAATTTGCAATTTCTTTCATATTATACTTCCGCCATTCCATTTTTAATCTTCATCTATCTATCTATAATCAACGCACTGTTTTAAATATTTAAAACTTAAAAAGGAGGGGAAAATGGTGCAAGAATATAAGTGCTCAAGCACAAATTATTGGAGTATAATATTCCCCGTTGGAATGTTGTACATATATTCCTATAAATAATAATTATCCCTCCACAATAGACCAAGTTATTTTAATCAATATTTTTTTCGTTAATCTACATCCAAAATTTTGGTACGCCAAATTAATTCAACGGATATGTTTTCGAACCCTTGCGTATACGAATCCTCATTCTCAATTGCAATAAAAATTTTTTTTTTCTGTTGATCAATTATTCATATGAATATTTTTTTTTTTTTGTTTCAAATCCTGTTGGCTGATAAACATGTGTATATAAATTTCGATATTCATTCGTGAATATTTTGAGGCTATTTTGTTGATATATTTGGGTGGAATATTTGATAATTTTTATTCCCCTGGCAAATTCATGCAAAAATTACAACTATTTTTATGAACTTAATCGTTGTATGCAGACGAAACTAATCTTAATTTTTTTTCTTTGTAATAAAATCGATGGTTGTGGTACGCAAAAGCTCAATTCTTTTTTTTTTTTTTCTTAAACTCATTCCAATGCAGTTTTAAACAGATAAAATTGAATTTTAAAACAACAACTTTTAACAAACGACCGCTTCAGATATAGGATTTTCAGTGATGTGAATCGTGGCGGTGGGCCAATCAATCCTCTTGGAGCATATATGATTTAAGCTTTCTAATGATGCCAAACGATAATCAGCCATCTTCAATGGTGACAGCGGAGCCACTGAAAGGAAAATGGAAAAACAAAATTGTTCATTATCACAACTCTATTAAATTATATATATTTAACGCGATATATTTCATTTATAATATTAACATTAGTAATATAATTATAATTTTGAATGCAAAATTATGCAATTGAAAATAAATATTTCTCATAACTCTGAATAGATGACTGAAAAATTGTCTTTAAAAACTCAAAGGCAAGCACACATGCAACGTAAAAGTATAATTAATGTGTGTAAGTGTTATATTTTTTGTTGTGTGCATATATTTTATATACATTCATATTTATGTAGAATTCCTTTTTATTTTTTCATCGTGTAAATATTATACAAAGACGTTTATGTGATATGAGAGTTTGCCTACAATTATACTACACGGTGCAATAAAAAGATCTCGTTATATTACATTATTAAAAGTTCTCTGAATATTTCCTACCACAATTGAGAGCAGCTATGGGAAGAAAAACCAGTTTTTTCTACAGAGAAAATTATTCAATTCGAAAAATTCCAAATTTGCCCGAGATTATTTAATGTAATATTAATTAAATGATCCTTTGTTAATATTTATATTATTTCAATTTTTATATTAATATTGAGCCACTAGTATTAGTATTAGTTGATCAATTGAATATCACATCCCGAAAGTACTTTAAGTTCCGACTTACTTAAAAAAAAGACGTGGCCTCTAAATTGGCCAACAGCGCGTTCGGCTCCTTGCTGTCTCAATTCCTAATTACATTTACCTTCGGGTGTTGTCGGTGTCAATGGCTTCCGCGAACATCTCACCACTAAAATGCATGAAAAATAAAAAGAAAAACTTTAAATCATAAACGATTATGCAGACAAATATTAATAAATGATATCAATGCTTTAATGAGCAGAGTAATATAATAGTGCTTTGATGGTATATAAATTAATTGTTCAACTAATGTATTTGGCACATGATTGTAATATGTGGATTGATGATTATGATGATGATTTGGATACGGTACATCAGGGATATTTAAATGCAAAACGTAAATAAGCAGTTTGGAGCTAAAAAGCTCAAATAATAAATATTGTGCTATTTACTTTGAATAATTCATTTTTTTTTGTGTAAATTATTTGTTAATACGTACCACTCGATTGATCCGAGACGCGTGGGAAACAAAGGCGCAAAACGGTGAACAAGAATTTTTTTTTATATTTGGTCTTCAATTAGAGAGAATGGAGATGATTACAATGAACTTAAATATCAATTTATTTTTGTTAAAAGTGTGGACTACTGTGGATCTTTTTTTTTTTATTTATACTTTGCGTTTATTTGCCAAGTCAATCAATTATTCAATAGCCAAAGTGTTTAATAAAAAAATACATAAAAGTTCATTGAAATGAAGTGATACGGTATTATGGATAATATCACATAAATTCGTAATGATTTTATTAAAATTAAGCGCATGATTGATAAGAGATATACGTAATTCTCTTTACTTTAATAAAATTAAAGTGTCTTGAAGAGTATTTTAGGTGTATACATAGTATGTGTAAGTAAAGTGCAACTTGTGTGTGTTTTATGTTTCTGTGACCAAAAAAAGCCAAACAGAATAATCAACTGATTCTAAAAAAAAAAAAAAAATATTTAATAAACAAAAATGATCATCGAGGCTGTTTCAAGCATCATTACCGACACGAGCAAAATTCTTTTCTATTCATTAACGTGTATATTCGTGGATTGGTAAATAATCTCTACCGAACATTATTCATTATCGACGCAATTTTAATTATAAACTACCATTATTCAACTACAATGCAACAAGACCAGCGAATACCGAGCTCATAAAATCCCATTGTGAATTTATTATATATTTTTTCATCTTCGATTAAAACTAGAAAAATCTTTGTAGGCCAATATAGAATTTTGATGATTACAAATTGGCGATTCTAATTTCAAGTACGGAAATCCAAGCAGCTTAACACTAGTGTTAACGTATTGTACGTTCATTATACATATAATAGGTACGTTGACGATATATCAATTTATTATTTTTTTTCTTTTTTTTTTCAAAACGTTAAACTGTCGGACAATATTAATTTGTGAATTATTTTTTTTTTTCATCGTAATTGTATCAAATAAAAATTATTTTTTTTCCCCTGTCGATTTGAAATATCGTGCAGACAATAACACGACACATACTGAGGGGTCTAAGTTAAAGCTAATACACCCACATGTTATGTCGTTAACTATCATGTTACGTTATTATCATTAGTATTCGTTTTTGTTTTAACGATTATTAATATCGTTTAGTAATGCTTGGAGCATCGAATGAGTGACTTTACGATCACGCTCACTTACCATATCCTTCACCTTGAAGAAATAGTCGAAAAGCTTCACTAACTTTTCCTGGTTGTTCTTCAAGAACCATACCGCAATCCGATATCTAAAATAAGTAAATAAAACATTAATAAATAATATAATATTAATGAAAATTATGTCGTTTAATTACATACTTTCATCCATGAGCTATTAGTAGGATTCAATCGTCCATTCAACGTAACAGTATCGTCCACATGAGGACTTAAAGCACCAGTAATATTCATAACAGGAACACTTAGAGTCGATCCTTCCTTTATACGCGTTGGATCCAATTCCCGGGTGATATTTAAATCTGTACGTCGTACATAGCTATCAATAAATAATGCGAGATTCGTGGGATTAACTCTTCGTTCGAAATAATTTGTATAGACTTGTACAAGATCATGATTTCGTTCCTCGGTGCCCTTTTGAATATAAAAAAAATTATAATATATTAATATTACAAGTAGAAACGAATGAATATATATTAATAAATATTTATATTTAAAACTCACTCGACCAAAGTGATGCCACATGAGGTAGTCTAGTACACCTTGGGTCATGCCTTGTGACCTGAGATAACGTACGTTCAATTTCTGATATCCCCATTCAATCCATCCGGCTTGTGTCGAAACGCAATTAATCAAACATAAGGCGTTCACTTTGTTGGGGTGTGCCAAAGCAAATCGTGCTAGGATATTCGCACCAGCACCCACACCAAAACCAATTACTGACTTTAATCCAAAATGTCCAAGCACAAATGGCAATTGATCCGCCAGTTCATCCATTGCCGGATAAACATAACTGCAATTTATAAAAAGTAATTTATGAAAAATATAAAAATTTTTATTTATATCATTAATTGGCATTTGATAAATTTAATGAAATGTTTACTCTTCTGGTAATGTTGAAGCTCCATCTTCTTGACCCGGTGCATTCACATGGTAAACACAAAAATTTTCAAGTAATACTCTCATGTCGATGTAATTAAAAAATGCTTGGAAGCTCGAGATGTCTAGAAAAAGAAAAGTCATGAATTCATTAGTTTGCATATTAAAATATAAAAAGTATTTTTCTTAAAATAAAAAAGGAATATAAACTCACAATTAAGGCCTAAATCATGATAAGTGAGGATGGCAGGTTTTGCACGATTGCCTTGAACAGCAACCAAAATATTTCCTTTGTCGGTTTCTACTCTCTCTTCTCTCACTGAGCCATCATCTCTAGTAAGGTATCGCAATGCTGGGAATTGAAGCTGAATATTTTTCAATTCGATGTCGTCCATACTGTCCGATGGCATTGTGCTGTAGATAGTAAATATGTATAATTAAATATTTGTCATAATAAAGAAAGTAGGTCAATTTTAAGTGCTATAAATTTCACTTTAACTAGAAAACACGATAATTTGAAGTTATATTTCATTTTTCTCTGTATATACAAATTAGTGAGATCTTTTTATGATTGTTTTTCGAGAAAAAGGCGGAGTTGAAAAAAAAAACGCGACCGCTTTACAATAACAAACGTTACTTTCATAAAGTATATCGATCTTTCAGTAATACCACACCCATTTCCATGAGATAAATTTACTACTGGAGTGTCATAATTTTACGACGTGGTGAAAAAAAATGCCTTTAGTCGAGGGAATTTAATTAATAATTATTAGGGAACACGTGGTACACAGCATGTATGTATGTATGGTTTTATAGAGATGATAAATTTGTCGTTAAAGCTCCTTTCGGAGTAGTAGTACAAATGACATCGCGCTTTATGCAGCGATTTTATATAAAATGACCCAATTCATTTCCTCATCAGTAATGTCAAACGGTTAGAAAATATTTAAAAAATTTTTCTTAAACTTTCTACAATGATTAACATTATTATTATCATCATCTATTGAACGGAATATTGTGACCTAAAAAATGATTGTAAAATGATACATTACGAGTGGTTACTCAGTGACGTAGGGCTCACAATCAGATGGCGTCGTGATGTCTGGAATATGCCGATCGATGCTCATATATAGAATAAAGAATGCATTACTACTATGAGTAATAATATTGGGAGACCATGAGGAAAATATATCGGTCATTGAATGCTATTAATATTTCAACAGCCCGTGAAATAATTTGATGAAGCATTTGACGAGTGATTGACATTTTTAATTTGAAAAATAATGTAAATTCATAGATTTATTACATATCTATGATTAACATGACATTCCAATTTTTATACATCATTCATTATTCTGCAGAGCTTTTGAGTAATTTTATTTTAATAAGATATTGATTCGAATGTATAGTCAATATATATTCTTGTCACTTGGCTGTATACACGATACAACGTTATATATATTCACGTTTGACTCATTAAATTTCTAAGCACAAGATATTTTTGTCG
Source organism: Microctonus hyperodae (assembly GCA_030347285.1). Classification (NCBI taxonomy): domain Eukaryota; kingdom Metazoa; phylum Arthropoda; class Insecta; order Hymenoptera; family Braconidae; genus Microctonus; species Microctonus hyperodae. Next base: position 10,640,924 of record JAQQBR010000002.1, read on the forward strand.
ACAATACTTTCCGCCTCCTATTCCCACCCACGTATCTCGGATCTGTACGTCATTCTCTTATTTCCGGCAAGATATCTACTTCCCCTCCAATCTTTATATGTAACTGCATATAGAAATACGCCTGCACGATATGCGCCGCAATAATATATTCGAGTCTTTTGGTTTATAATATAATGCGCAAGTATTATAAACTTGAAGAACGTATTGAAAAGTAGACAAGAAAATACGATAATAATACTGAACAAATAAGGAGAAAAATAAAACCGCAAAGTTATAAATAACACAAGGTTGCAGTAGCAATCAGGTAATTTGATCTTGTTTTCAATACATAAAATGTCTTCCATCAATGGATTTTTATTGTTAATAATCGTAAATATTATTTACTTCCATATGTATCATTCAATACAATTCACCTGTTTATATATACTGTCGTAAAAAAATGTACAAGTTTATGAGAAAATTGAACAAAGAGATAATATTCGATAAATTAAATTTTGTTCTCTCCAAGTATTTCGCAATTTATTGCAATTATTATACATAGAGATAAAAAAAAAATTTCAACAATATTCTTTGTTGATTTTATTTTTTTGTGTTTTAACATCGGCTGGTGCGCTCGATGTGCATCTTATGTAATTAACAGGAAACTGTTAATTGCATGGTGAATGGTGTAAACTGTTGCTACGCTGATGATACAGCGAAAACTATAGCTGCGCCGTCGCTGTGTCCCCAATGAGTCTAGTGCAAGCTTGAAAGCTTTTTCACGATATTACATAATGGTAATATACATATACATAGTATAGGACCAAACAGAGGACACAGAGGGGCAATTTATGTATTTGTGAAAATGTCTTGCGCAGTGTTCATTTTAGTTTCTTTTTGAATAAATTAGAAATTGTATCAGGCTCTCTGAATTAAGTGGAGATCGATGAAAAGTAGAGGCGGAGTTATATTTCTGATATAATTCGTACGACGTATAATGAAATTATGTGGAGGTATTTTATAAATAATGTGCTGGTGTGATTGAGCATGATGGAATAAAATATACGCAATTATTAGCCATACTATTTTCAATGTCAATACATGAATATTTTTATATAAACTGTTGGCAATAATTAACAGATTTCAGGATTGAACGACAAATGCGAAACTTTTCTAACTACAATTCATTACTGTATAACTATTAATTCTTCATTCTCTACTATAAATGCATTCTCTCATTAATATGTATATTTAGATTAACATTTTATATATTTAAGGTTCATTTAACTGTAGGTATTTATACATAATAAAGGAAATAAATATTAAGATGATATAATAATAAAAAAAAAAAAAATATACAACTTCAATTTTTTTCTATACTCACCCTAACAGAGCGGACTCTTCAGCTGTAGCTGCAGTCGGCATCGCGTTTCTGTTCCTAAAACAAAATGGCAGGAAAGGAAAATCACACGAGCAGCTTTTAAACGGCTTGAATCATCTTCCATCCAGTCTCCATCTATCATCATTGCGCTAATATTTATTACTAATATAAATAAACCAAAACCCTAAGCATTAAATCATATTGGACTTAGATAAATACAAGCAAATCCCGTAAATAAGTTTAATGAGAAAATAAGCAGTTGGATGAGGATTTAAGAAAAGCCATGCTCGACAATATTCACCATGAATCAATAGACAACTAATAAAGTGTTGTGATAAGTGCACAAATACACATTAAAATTTCCAAGTGTAGTTTTGCATGCGGCTTACCTCTTGGCCCCCTTTACATAGGCCGGATCGATAGCCGCAGCGTTGGTTTCCGGCAGTGGAGGTCCGGTCAAGTGACCCTATCTACGATCAAGCGCGATTTGCCATCGATTTTTCTCATGACTGTCATGCGATTCATAAGTTAGGCGAAAAATTCCCATTGCATACATACATGCGAACATACATACGTAATGTACCCCAATTCCATGAGTTTAAATATATTAATTATAAAACGTACCTTGCTACAATTGAGATGCTCTCTCTATCATCATGAATTAGTGGATGTTTTTTTTTCAGCTCCACCTTTGGTGACGCAAAACTAAAAGCTTTCTTCACGCTTTCCAACATACTTTGTCCAGTTGTCTGATGTGATTGATCAATGACTGTTGTACTTTTATAAACATCTTCGCCAAGATCACCCAGCGACCTATATGAAGCTCCAATACTTGCCGGCATAGCGGCACTTGCTATATTACGTTTCAATTGCGAATTATGACTGTTGATGTTACTTCTGTCACGTTAACAATACAACTGCTTCGTTTATTTCGCCTCTTGACTTGTAGTGGCACAGTAGGCAACGAATATAACGATCAAGACGATGTTATATGTGTTCCCGATTTTTGTGTATCAGTGTATTACACACGTTGAAGCAGCGTGCCAAAATAATCGTTGATGACCTGGTCCTGTGCGCACTTGTGACGTGCAGCAGCAAGCGTGACCGAAAGCCAATTACTTCGAGGCAAACGAACCATCAAATAGAAAACAAAAACAATAATAATAATAATAATAATAACAATAATAATGATGATGATGATGAGGAAATAATATTTATAAATGTTTAATTGCAATGTAATTAAAAGTAAATAAAAATTTGTGAATTTTTTCGTTCTCAAGGATTCCATATCATCGTGCAAGAAAAATACTTCAAGTATCATGCAAATAGAGCAATATGTTTTACAAAATGAACAAATATACTGAGCACACAAATGTGTTTTTATGCGTGTATACATTTAATATAGGTATACATTGGAAAAATACATACAATTATATATAGCAATGCTGAATTCGAAAGTAAATGTTTACTTTCATGTAATATGAATGAATGACAACGCGATTGGTGTTTATTTTATAAATCATTAATAAACATATGCGATAAATAAAATGAAGAATAATTTTTAGTTAATTGGACACGATATCAATGAACATTTCACGATTTTTGATAGTATGATATGATTGATAATAATGATGTATTTATTTTTTTTTTATCTTCAATTGATATTGTAGATCGATAAAGAAAGTTTGGTATTCAATTCATAGTTTTAATAATTTATTTCAGGTCCTAATGAAATTTTTACAGTTAACTGATATAGTGTAAAGTACTTCTTGTGTATTATCAATCAATAGACAAAAGAAGACTGCATGTAAATATCTGTGTCATGATATTTTTCGTTTATTATATTACATGTCAACCTAGAAAAATAATAAATTTTTCCGGACGCGGATAATTGTGAACATCCGCCAACAGATACACCACAAAAGTTTTTTTAAAATTTATATCATTTTATATAAAATACATTAATAATTTAAGATACACACAGAAGCACAGATAATACATACATATATATAGGCTCTATATATGTACATGAAGAACGATAAAAGCCCGACGTTGGGGTAGGGTTAGTGTATTGATTTTTCAAGTAATCTCCCCAACGTAATCGACGACAAGTCTTTTTATACAGAATTTCTAAAGTCGATACGAAATCAGTATATATATTTTTTCAACTTTACTTATTTTCTTTCCATTTCTATACTCAACATAAATACATTATTAGTATGAATTTATATAAATTAAAAAATTAAATTGGTGGCTTTCTATAATGATTATGCATTAATATCCAACACCCTGTAGCTTTCACGATTTTAGTAGATATTATTATATAAAATCAGCAGCGGGATAATAATAGCTGTCAACTGGATAAACCAAGCTGACCTTTTTAATTTAATAAATATTAAACATACCTCGTTGGTTTATTATCAAGTCTTGTAAAGCTGATTGATTTATTACTGTTGGTTATTTTAATGGATCTTCCAAGATCCGTAGAACCAAAAAACAATTGCAGCTTTAATAAAAATTTTCAATTTTGTTTTTTATACGATGAATAATTTATAATAAATGAATGTACGTCTCTCTTTATATCTGTGTAGAGGGGATGATGATGACTGTATATCCTTCTTAGTGTTATTCAAAAATTTTTTTTATTAATAACAGTTTTCTTGTTAATAGGTGAAACGATTTAAATATATTAAATTAAACACTGGGTGAATTTAAAGAATGCCAAACACAATATAGAACAATGAATCCCAATGTCAAACACCACTGAATGATAATGATACTGAATGACACTGCTAACCACTGGTTATACTCTGGAACCTTGTTGGGATTGTTGGGAAGGCACCGAGAATTATTATTGGCTCGAGTCTCCTTCTCTCATCGGTCAATGGGACTGCGCACAATGCCATGCGCATTGGGTACTAGTTCAAACCGGATTTGGATAAGGTGTCGACATCTGTGTTCGTACAATTTCGGCCTTCAACGTCGTCAAGATGTAAGTATGTATTTATATGTATATATTTTACTCACAATAACATGATAGGGTAATAGTCATTTATTTTAGTTTAAAATAAATTTCATTTTTATAATTTTGCTTTTACAAGAGCAAGAATTTTAGGGTATGTTTTGTTTTTTTTTTATTTATAAATCTTTGAGGAAATTTATTTAAATATATTTATTATTTTATTGAGTTTATTATACTCAGTAATTTTATATGATAAAGAGAAATTATTTATGTGCAAGTATCATATAAGTTTGTTTACTTTACTTTATTATTATACGATTGTGACGTGTTATTTTATTGAAAAGCGCTGAATGCATTTTCCATATTATTGTTGGGTAAGTATGTATTCGTATTATGGTTAGTAGCCGACTTGCGGTGAGTGCATGAGTCGATAAAATAGGAGGTTTACAGTGCATATCATTGCAATAATTGTAATTGCAGTATATGAACAAAATAATTGTATTGATATTCAATATTAGAGAGATGAAAGAAGAAGAAGATAATTAATAAACGAATCGAGTGATGACGATTATTATTATATAATTTATGTTAACGTTTACAGTTAGTAGTAATTGATAGAAATTTATATTCATTTAATAAGATTAAAAACATTTTGTTAAATGAATTAAATGAGTGTTGCAATGAATATTGTGAGATGAAAATGAAATTTCAAACTTATACTGTTCATATTGTATATGATATTTAGTTGGAAAGCACTCGTGAATGGTATTAAAAATAAGAGGCAAAAAAATTTAACAATCATCAAGCTTGAAAGAGAATGGTAGAATATTTTCCTACTTCAAGCTCAATTTTCCTGCTGCAGCATACACCCGACGAGGATTACCTGGTTGAGTGTAGCTTTATTTATGGTTGGTTAAAAGGATTTTAATACACGTCGAGCATTGCTGCGCACGATAATTCAAAAGGACAGCAGCCATATTTTCTGCACCCCTATATTCTCCACACCATTTTCTCTTTCACAATCGCTCTCTTTTTACCCAAGGTTTCGAGAATTTTCTCGCGTGTGTGGTTATATACATACTCTGTAAAAAGACGTATCAGAAGGTGAAATGAACTGGCCGCTGTAAAAACTCTTCCCCTCTGTTCCCTTTTCCATCTGGACCATGTAAGAATTATTGAACATCCCCATATAAGAGCCCCTCAATACCACTCTCCCAATTCCTTTTCACCGACAAGCATCCAAACTCTTTTTTATTGATGAGATAGATTCATTCAGAGATAGATATATATGAAAATATAAATTCTACCGAATTACGTTTATAAAATGTTGAGGAAACCTTAGTAGAAAATTACGATGCGTTATTTATGTATAGATTTAAAATTAATTTTTTATTTTTAAAAGAAGTGGCGAAATTAGTTCTTGACATTATCTTGACACATTTTGATTTATTATCCACTTTTGTGACCACGATCAAATGTGATTTTGGTTTTCGCACGAGGTTGCGAGACGGAGAAGAGATGGAAATTTGTCCCCAGAGAACGTTCCGCCACTCACTCGTGCTTTCCCGTGACGGGATAATTACCCTCGCGGGCGAGCACAATGTTATATCGCGATCAATTGAGTTAGAATGGGGAAACTGCAAGTGGAATTACTCCCGTCACATTAATTACTATTGATTAAACAACTATATCCAACGGGCGATTATCAATAAATTAGAATAAAACTAAAATAGTAATTTGTTTGTTTATAGATAATATGTATTAATGAAATAGGTAATGGATAAATTAAATAGTGAGAATCAAATATCAATAGAAATAAATTATAAAATTTAGGGGCGTCAGTTTCATTAATGTCGCTGATACCATAGCGCGTTCATGGTGATGTTGCTCGCGCGCTAAGACATTGCATTAGCATAAAAGGAGGAAAGCAAACTTACTTGAGTTTACTCATGCAAATGTGTCGGCAAAAGTGAGCGTAGGGAATGGAATCCGCGGTTATAGCTACACTGCCTTGCCATCGCGTACAGTGCGGCAAGTTTCAATTCAACTTTTGTCGTATCGCGAGTGAGAAAACGTATTGTGAGTAAAGTTAATTAAACAAAGAACGAAAATGCTCAGGATTGTCTCGAGTTCAGTTGTACTACGTTGATATTTAACGTCACCTGGACTTTTCGTTTAGTTTTCACGGACAATTCAAGGGGAATAATTCCCATAAAAAATACCTAAAAGTCTTGATAAAAATGCTAAAACTTTATAAAAATATGATAATATGTTGAGAAAAATATAAAATCTTTACTCTCATTAAAACTATAATTGTATTTTGGTTTACGCATACATTATCTATCATTTAGAATTCTATCTTCTATTATATACTTTTATGCACAAAATAGTTGATAAAAAAAGGCAGCCATCAGTGCTGCAGTTGTTTTGCCAAGCCGACCCAGGGGACAGTATAAGCGTAAAGTTGCTAAAAACGAGACATCTGGGTGTGCTGGTGTTGCGTCCCTAGAGCGTGAGTTCTATCAAGTCGCGCGACTCCCTTGAAAACTTTTGTCTTCTCCTCCCATCGCATTGTCTCCCCCATATATACACCGATACATAGCTACACAGACAATTCAAAGAGGGAAAGTGGTGGTTGGGATAAAAGAAAATGAAAAAGTATATGTAGAACGTAATCGACATTTCTATTCTCACCATAATGCCAACATGAATATTTGATGGATCAATTCAACCAACTGTACATCACCAGCAAGATGAAAAATAGTATACGGTCAAACTGTTTATCAATAAAAAAAAAAAAAATTATTCTTCTTCATAGTTCAGAAGTCATAAAAAAATATAGAATTGCCAATAATCAAACTTGATGTAATATTATTCACGCTTAAAATTTGCATATATAGATATGCATATTAAGTGAATAAATGTAATAAAGACCAACGTTGTGTGTTTACCGGAGGGATTACTCCTTAATTCCGCACGTGCGACCGTAATCATTCTAAGCTTTCAGCCGGATACGCATGAGAACACCTCGCTAAAGGTATTTATTGCGACTAAATTCCAGAGCTTCCTAATTTTGCACGTAAATAAACCTTAGAAATTAAATTATAAAGCTAGCTTCCATATCTATATATCTTCAAAAATACCATAATAATATACTTAACGACATTATAAATTTTCAATATTAATATAATATAGGAGGTATATACATATTCATATTTTTTTTTATCCATTATCATCAATAGAACAAATAAAAAATGATGCTAATGAAAATGCAGATAGCATAAAGTTTGTAATTTCAACGAATTATCGTGAATATTTGAATTGTAACTTTTTCACATCAATAATTCATGATATGATCCAGAGGCGTAGCATCATTTGCCCGAGATGTGAGGGTATTAAAGTGAAAGATAGATGTATATATAAAGTTGAGAAAGACACAGTGTTTGAAGCCTTTTACCGCTCATGCCACAAGACAAAATTCTTCTATTCCAAGTTTCAGATTTGTACGCATCAGTAATGCAAATGCAAATTTCTAGATGCATAATAATTATTTCTAAAATCATACGAAAATTATACTCCTTTCAACTGTCTCATATTATTCACTATATACTTGCTTTGCTAAGTATTACCAAAATTCTTTTACAGTATATTCTACAGCGCTAATCAAATATGAACGTATATTATATATTATGTATGAACATGACAAATGGAACAAGATTATATACATATATACATTGTGAATGTGTAAAGCATGATGGTGAGGTATGTGGAAAACGGACGTAGAGCGAATACATGAAAAAGAGGGTTACGTGTGTTTGAAAGGCTTTCTTCAAAATTTATGGTCCAAAGCTGACAGAGAGATGAGGTGGTTGTAGACGGTGGAATAACTCACTAGATGCTTTCATCAAAACGCCAATAAATTCAAAGACGGAAACCAACTGGGTCGCGTAGCATCAAAAGAATCTTCATCGTACATTCATACATACATACATGCATTTACGTTTTCGGTCGCATCCTATGCTTTAGTATAACATTTCAAGCATCAAGCTTATACCTCAGCAACGAACGAAAGTCATCAAAAAAGCATGTTCTGCAACCAAAAATATATATACAAATGTATATATTATGCGAGGCTTGACTTGCAGTAAACTATACTTAGTTGCTTGACATTTGATCGAAAATGAATTGGTAAAAGTGCTTTTTAAAATGAGTGAAACTGAATTTAGGAGAGATTCTCACAGCGGGAGTGGATGGGACGTGAAGAAAAGGGAACTAAAAATTTACAGTGTAAGACATTGAGAAACAGAGTAAGATCCAGGTGAGATAGAGTATAACAGAAATAGAAATAGAAGCAAGATCTTAGAGAGGTTAGTCACGGAACTTGGAGTATGCGCTCAAGTCTTCAGGCGACGGATGCGAGAGTGGAAGGATATATATTGCGATCGAGTTCTATCCCGTCGATGTTAAATATTTACCATCGGTAGAATTCGAGATGTTACGAGTGGTACAGTACGATGGCTGGCAACCATATAGAGTTTCACCTTTCGTAGAGTTTCGTACAGTGTAACATAGAGAATCGGAGAAACTTATTGCAACAATCAACTCCTTTCAGGCCATCGTCCTTCATACAGATCAACTCTACTAATAATGTAAAGATATACTATATATCGTGTGAATCTTCAAATATATTACATATAAATAATTTAATTATAAAACTATCGCGAACAAGGTACGAAAGTATATAAATTTTTTCTTATTTTCCTTATAAAATAAATACATCTGTGAACATGTACGTTGGATATAAATGCAAGTGGAAACTTCTCACAAATATATATGTATATATATATAAATCCACTCGTTTGCGAGTGTGCTTATGTGTAACATATATACCAAACGATATACTGTTGAATGATTCTTTATACTGCGAGACATCGCGACAATATTGCTGGTGGGTGGGCCACTGCGTCTTCATATGAGTTGGGAGTTCTCATATTTTTGCTTGGTTGATGTGGATGTTGGGAACCTATATTTGCAGAATCACGTATCCTGTATATTCTGTATAAGACAGGAGGAAAGCTCCGGGAATAAAGATTGTCTTTATGTATGGATATACGTATATAATATGTGTGAATGTGTGCGCAGATATGAACGTACAGATGGGGCAAAAGGGTGGAGGGAGAGAAAGATAAAGTAGAATAACGTTTTCCCTGCACCTGTATGATACTCTCAAACGCTTGCGCAGGTGTGTTTGTACAGAGGAAACAAAACAATCGAAATATACGCGCATGTTTTCGTTGTGTTGACCATGGGGAATTCTATGACAGCTTCAAATGTGAAAATGGATATAAACTGTTTTCATACACGTTGTATTATTGAGTATTAAATTTTATCTTATGTACAAGTGAACGTTTACACATATATGTATATATGCTATGATTTTTTTGTTTATATCTGAATATTTTTAGTCGAGCTCTTTCTTATGGTAGTTTATTATTTTTTTTTTCTACTTTGATACCGTCGAAATACCTCTGAGACTGTTGGATGATGACCACAGGCGGTTGTAAAATTAAATGACCGGTATTTCGTTCGACCTGAGTGCCCCGAAAGACAACGACAATGTTTTCCGCTCTTGACGTTGTCGTTTGAGCCGTTGTCGACGCTACCGAAGCGGAAATTCCATCACTGAACGTGTCCTGAGGCTGCATCACCTCCTTCACGTTCCACATTCTGATTCTTGAATCTTTTGGCATTTGTTCCGTTACACTGCACTAAACCTTGGCTTTTGAACAAGATATCACTATACTATTTGTGTATTCTTATTACTTTAATCTTCTCAATATTTTACATTCATATGAAAAATAAATATTAAAATATCTCTAATGTACATGACATGAGTATCATCGCAAGTACACTGAATAATACTGAATATCATGATTGACTGAATAAAAATTTCATTGGAGTTTCAATGTAATGCCACACCTAAACCATCAAGTTAATCATTTCGTTTCACTACACTGCACTTGAATAGAGATGTCGCAAAAATATCAAACACATTACAGTTATACATTATATCTATTATACACTACATAAATATACCTATATATTTAATTTTATAAATTCACCTGTATCCATAATCACATGTATTTTTTTTTTTAAATTGAAATAATAGTGTGCAACAGATGTAAATTATTTTTTTCTTATCACTGTCTACACATTCCGACAAATGTATGTGTATATATGGAAGAAATACTGAGATTGCCACTGGGCTCTGTGACAAATTTTCATCATCTCTATATGGGATGACATGCTATGAATACATAGGCGCGCACCCAGTATCGCCCGAGGGAATGAAACGTCGATGGTAGCTAGAGGGAAAACTAAAAAAAAAAAAAAAATAAAGAAAAGATGTAACATAAAGAAAGAGGCAAAGATGAAGATTCGTCGAGTATTATTATATTCGTGATACTCGACAGACAACGTGAATATACACTATGTACATGTGTGCACATATTATCCTATGTACGTCTTTGAGATGTACCCTATAATACTGTGCATATACATATGTATGCATATAGAAAGAGAGAGGGCGAGAGGAAGATAAAAAGAGCTTTCACGAGTTATGCTATTCTGTGGGTTAACGTCGGGCAGTCGTGGCAACAAGGGTATGTCTGAAATTCATGAGCTTTCGTATATCTAAAGGAGAGAAATGAGAGGTTGGGTGAGATCGAAGACTAGAGAGAGCTTCGAAGTTTTCCGTATAATAGCTCGGGTGAACTGTAGCACTGACAGTACCAGTGAGATGATGAGAAAGAGAAATGCACCACAAGAATTATATGTATATTCGCCCAAGGTGCATCAGTCTATAGGTTTACATGAGTTCAACCGCAATGCCAGTACAGCAGACACGTTAACAGTCAGCCAATTCCTTCATACCATCAACATATACATTTATAAATATATGTATATGCGTGTACTTATACTATAGTGGAAACAGAGTGGAACTGAAAACGGCAGCTAGGATACGAGAGTGAACGTGAAAAGCTTTGCATAATAAAAAATGTCTTAAATACATCCTGTTGATACATAGTATCACTCTATAAATTTAAAATCACTTTAATATTAACGATATGTTATAATAATTTATATAAATATCTTATTCGTTTCAACTTTGATGCTTGTAAATCTTAACTCTTAATGATAATTATTCAATTTACTTGAGAAAACTTTCATCTTATCATGATCTCTGACATATTATACTACCTATTCCCATGGGAAACATGTATATGTATGTATATATATGCCAGAAACTTATCAGCTTTATTGGCATCTCACTCACTACCGATGATCATATACATCATCATGTTCCATCTAACCACTTGAGTTCTCTCTCCTATGGCTCACCGCGTTCTCTTCCACTCTACGCCAGAGTATCACTATTAATTAAAGCGCAGGACGAAGTTGGGTTGTCTCCATATACCAACGGATCCACAAGACTGCTAATTACGACCAAGTTACACTGGCAAGTGAAGCTATATACACTTGACTCTCTCTTAGTTGCAATTATTAAGGTATTACGATCTGCCACGAGACAGCTGCCGTCCGGGCCGTCGAGGAATTCACCGTCTGGTTATGCCCTGTCTCACGTGTTTAACCACCTACCGTATATACACACACACATAACTTTGATTATACCTATATTTATCTATAGTAGCACCTATCTACCTACAGTGTATAGTGTCATCTATAATGTTATGCACTTATACTCTAGTTCAAGCGCACTTGTATTTGCCATATACACTGTCACTTTGGATCACAGATTTAGTTGTATATTATATCACTTTCTACTTTATGAATATGAATATTTCTATAATTAAAGAATTTAACTTGTTCTCTTTGATAAGTTTATTCAATTATACACGACATTTTATAGTGTATTATAAGTAGTGAACGTTATCGACTTTGATTGCTGATTTTATGTTTATAAATCTTTTTGATATTATTATTGCAACAATAATTCTATCAAAGAGGGTAGACACATTAGAATTTGAAATTAATTTTCAATGCAATGTGATGATGAATTTTTTAGTCAAAGCCATCGATTTACTCGCGTATCAACTTTTATATAAAAAAAAGCTGTCAATTAATCGCTAGGTATATATACGTTCGTTCTATGTCTGATGCAAGTTTAAATCTGTCCTTTCACGTTGAGCTTTCAATGTGTAACACTGTTGAATACATCAGATTAAATCCCTGTGTATACATATATATTTTTTTAACTAACTAAATCGTCTATACTGTTGATTAGTTATTTTATTTTGTTGAAAATAAATACGCATACTTGTGATTATATATAAAGATATAGTATCGAGAATTTTTTGAATACCTGGATATTTATTTTATGTATTAGCGTCTGAGAAAACAATTCCGGCTTGGCCAGCAAATTCCGGAAGTGCTCTGTCAACGATTCTCGATGTATAAATATATAGTTTATATATGTAGAGGTTTATCTTCAAGACAGTTTATATATTGTCTTGATCATAAATTCTTGAGAAGCCGGTAGAATGGTAGAATGATATTAGAAATTGAGAGACGAAGGAAAATACGAGAACAAAAGTGTACATAGCATAAGAGAAATAAAATAGTGAGGGTATATACATGTATATAAACAGAGGGAGGAAAGACCCAGGTGGAGCCAACAACACGAATACGTCTGTTGTTCTCATGATGAATTAATATAGTTATACAATCAAAAAGTCATATTTCTATCATATAATCTGTATCATGATTTTATGGGGATTAACGTCTATTTATCTTAAATATATATACATTAATATATACTTTACAAAAACCGCTTGAATTTTTTTCAATAAAACAAATTCTTGTATTCATTTTTAAATACTTGAACTTATTACTCGCGTGTGTATATTTTATATACGAACGTCTTAATATTTAAAAAAAAAAACAACTACAACGGAAAGGTATACATATAATATTTAGACGGTGAGGGTTTTAACTTGAGAATTAGATTTCCCAAAAGAGCCGCTCGTGGTTTTTCTCGTATAATTTCCTCTGCCATGGAAAAACTTGGACGTTCAAGTTTAATCCGGCTCACGGTAAGACTTTATTTTGCTGGCTATTGAGAATGGGGCAATTGCATATTACAGTATTATACTCTACATATTCTGAATGTATATGTACACGGAATTATACATGTATGTACATGAGAATATGTGTGTATATGTATCCAGTTGACGAATAAAAAGAAAAGTCCATACTACCGTAAATGTCCAGGTTGCATTGAGTGTATGGCATGTGAAATGGTTATTTTCACTTATACACATATTGGGATGTATGTCTATGCATTTATTGGGTGCAGCTGGGTACAACCCAGTGACTATATTGAGGGTTAACCATATAGATATATTGAGAGATTCAATTGGCAGTGATTGTTACACCCCTCTTGTTTTCTCGCATCCGGCGTCCTTCTTGTTTTACCAATCTGAAAAAGCTCGTAGTCTACTCAACGAAATCTGGAAACTCCTAACGATGATTACGTTCGAGAATCAATGCAGACGTGCAGAATTTCTATATAGTAATTTCATTCGTTTTTCTTCTCTTATAATGATAGATAAAGTGAAATAAAAAAAATAAATCAATAGTAAAAAGTTTCAATGCACTGATAACTTTTAGTGATTTACATATAATAGGTTATTAAATCGAAGAATAAAAAAATATATTCGTAATATAAAACGCTGTATAAGAAAATCTTTTGATTTCCAAGTTAAGAAAACTTTTTCATTATTGCGCTATGAATGTATACAATGTCTCCCCTTCACTTATCGTTTTTTTTTTTTTTTTATTCAAGTAATGATGCTATACGGATTTTGTTCGTTTCTCTTTAAACTGACGTGTTCTTTTTATATTCGCAATCTATATAGAGTTTGAGTTTCAACTTTATCGCCTTTTATCCAAAAGCTATCCATTCGCTAAGGCTCAAATCTCTTACTGTCTCGTTTACTCTCTTTTTTTTTTTTTTCTTCAACACATATTCATCTATATATGGTCTAGGATATAGTGTAAAAATTTCGCTGACGTGATCGTATGATACATTCGCGATAAACGTTGCCAAAGTATATAACCAAGTCATCAATGTATTAAAGCAAATACATTGATGGTAAAATCTATCGATCATCGTGGCATTTTATTTACATACCTCTCATTCTCTTGATGATAATCATATGATATACAACTGTTGGATGCGTACTTGACACCAAAATACCTTGTTGCATTCGCCATTCTGCAAAATAAATAAATGAAAAATAATTATTTGTAAAAATGATACAGAATTTAATTATACATTGTTAAATGAATTTAAAGAAAGAATAAATGAATAAACGATAATATAAATTTATAGAAATGCTGACAGCTTAAAAATAGACAGGGTTGAATAGGTTATTCAACGGTGAACGAAATGGGTTCATTGCACAAGCAACATGCACAATTGTTTCATGTTTCGCTGACAGTTTTCACTGTGTGCTTTTATATTGTGCCCGTTTTCCATGTGCCACCTACCTAGTAACCATTCTACATTCAGTGTTTTCAACGTGCGGGAGGTCGCTTTGGCGCCTGGCTACCCTCGACGAGCAACCGGCTAATTGCACCTATTATCCTTGGTATTGTTTCCCTCGGTCCTTCACCTGTGAACGGCCTGTAGGATATTCTCGTTTGTTAAAACTCCCTCCCCATCATCATCTCCACCGCCTATTCATTTTATTTATGCTATTGCGATTCAAGGGAATTCACGCTTTCCTTTTATGGTCAAATAAAACGTAACAACTGCAGAGTATATGATGTTCATATTTGATACTGTACAATCAAATTTATTGATCCGGTATGCGTTGTGGAAATTTTGAATGTACAGTGACATTGTTGTGACATCATGTATACACAGATCATGTGTTTGTTGTGTCAAAAGTTTGTTTGATGATGTGAATTCATGAATTCTTTTTTTTTTTTCTGCACTTCCACGAAATCATTCGAAAATCCGTTCGCCATTACTATATTGCTGTATTCTCTGGAGATTATATACTAAAAAAATTTTGTATTGTAGGCAAAAAATTCAACAATGTACATAGAAATCTATTTTGAAGTGTGTGTGTATGTGTTTATTTTTTAATTTAATGATAAACCACTAATTATATATATATTTTAGTGGCAACTCTTGCGTGCTACCGCCAATGTTTTTTCCGTCAAATAAAAAATAATAATATATGCCATACAAGATAACATTGTAAAATACTGGATTTAATATTTTTTTCAACGTCAACAAAAAAGAGGAATGTAATTTCCTCTTTACTTTCAGTAAATTCACCCATAACACATCTCCCACGTTATCCTCCTGTTATTTTTCGACATTGTATATATTATACATATATATTCACCACCTTTATATTCTGCTAATAGCCCAGCACTTTGCTATTTCAACGTTATATTCCATGAACCAATGTGTGTCTTCTATATCCACCATAAACCACGAGAAAATGCTTTCACTTGGTTCAACCCACCAAATGCGAGACATACGATATTGTTGTTTTTCAAATGAATGTGATGGTTGGCGGTATTCCAACGACCTCCTGATGAACATTGGAATAGATGATACGTGAGGTTGAAGGGAACAGGAAATTCCGGGTGCTGGCAAAACATTGGAAATGCAAAATTTGTTCAAATAGAATTATTTCTTTTTTAATTGTCGAATATAGACGAGGTGAATTATGAATATTTTCATCCATTTCATTATTTACCCACAAACTATACATATATATTGATGGAAATTCTATGTTTGTTGTAATAATTTGGCGTCATATGTGACATTATTTAATTTTGGAGTATGGATGGTTAATTAAAATATGTATTTTACAAATGTATACAAAGTTGACTGAGATGAAAAAGCAATTTATAATTATTTATCGATTATATTTTTTATAAAAATTCTGAAGCATATATTTACATGTAAAAATTAATCTCAGTCTTTTATTATAATGCCATATCATATAAATTATATTTACATTTGGAAAATTATATGGTGGTTTAAAGCACAGTATATTTTATTCTTATTTGGAATCAACAATTTACGTATCTCAATGTAATTTATATTTGTTTGAAATATTGATATATTTGATAAATACATGATTCATCCAATATTTTTCTTTTCAACGCAAATATTCGTATTTATAAAAAAAAAAATAAAAAAAAAATTATTTCCTCTTTTTCAAGCTTTGATTCATACATGCACATGTTTTTATATATGTACAATATATATGCATGTGTGTCTTTATGTATAATACATATAAATGATGAGGATGAAAGTGCTATTTTGTGTATTTTCGATAGCTTTACATGTTGATACGCTCATATAAAGATTGTATACCTGTGTATTTTTATAAATACATATATGTAAAGGTGGAGGCGAGTCGGCGGATCATGAAGTACCAACTGGATACACATACCCTATACCGAGCGTCAACGGCACAGGTAGGTATATGAGATGGTATGGAGGTATATAATACGAATAAACTCGGAATGCAGAAGCGCGGAAGAATAAATCGCTTTTTAACGTGACAACCACCGTTGAAAACGAAGATAGGAGAGATCCAAAGTGCGAAAGAGAAAAAGTAGTTTGAGTTTTCGGATTCTCCTCACGTACACATTCGCGGTGAATTCGATAGAGTAGTCGTTCTTTCCATTTATGTACAAAAAAAAATATGTATACATATACACATATCTTTATAGAT